>BJCM01270999.1:0-24626 GCA_018326385.1 Flaveria bidentis
TCTTACATCCCTAGTTTACTTTGTTCTCTAACTTACAACATGAATTTCCATCTTTTATATACTTATGTACCGAAAACTATGGAAATCTCAACAACATTATGTTGACCTTTTATTTTTAACATGTTTCAGGAAATACTCAAGCTTGACCGCCTTTTTCGAAGTTGTTCACACCTAGGAATGGACCTAGTAACTTAATGAATGAGCTTGTTATATATTTCATATTGTGTTCTTATTTGAGACTTTGCTTGTAATGTACCTTTCAAACTTATGAATAATATATTTGGATTTAATAATAGCGTTATGTGGCTGTGAACGATCTTAACTCTCACTCCTCGACGTTTCCGCCGTCAAGGTTGGGGTGTGACAATTAGGAACTCTCCTATAGGAAATTTTGATATGTTTGAGTGTACCTCATACAACTTCGCCATCATTGATAATTTACACCAAGCCCGTCATTATAACATCCTTTAACTCTTTGAAGGCTATTTGGAAGCGATCAACTGACTCCCAAGTTTAATTCTTCTTTAATAGGAGAGTTAAGGTGACCACATTAACCGAGGATTCCTTGATAACTCATCTATGATTGTTCAACAATCACAAGAACAACCTCACCTCTGTCACTTCATTTGGTGCGCCTCTGTGTTAGATGAGCTTGAACCTACCCCAACCCATCATCCACACCATTCTTAATCTTGTGCCACAAGAACTATTAATAAGAAATAACACCTTTTCAACTTTGCATATACATACTTGTTCCTTGAAATTAGAAATCCTATTTCAATTATGACGTATGCTTTTCCAAGGTATGACTATGTAAAACTATGTCGTCGAAGTATAATAGGATAAACATTTCAAGTAAAGGATAAAAAAGTTGTCCATCAAAGTACATAAGATTGTTTAAGAATGGTTAACCCAAAAAGCAAGCCTTAGAACTCGTAAGAGTTATCCTCATAATACGCATCGCCTTTGGCTTCGTCCACCTTTTCTTCCCAATTAATAGTATACCAATCTTAAAAAATAGTTGGAGACATATATGTCCTCCCCAAGTTGATTAATGATATCACATGAAATGGTGTGTACTTTGTTATCCACTATGATCTTATTTAGTGCTTATAATGTATGCACATTATCAAGATTTCATCATTCTTTCAGCGGAATAACACAATGGTGCCAAAATGGGTTCGTGATGTATCTCATGTTTACTAACTTTTTTAGTTGTTTCCTTAACATTCGGTAAGGGCCTTTATTGATAACTTGGAACTTGGTTTTTACTCGATCTAATAATCATGTTCCTTTTTAGGTGATGGCATTTTTAATAACTCCTTGGGCATCTTTCCTTGAACTCAAAAAGGTCCTTTTTGATCTCTTTTGGTATTGCCATCTTGCTTGATTTCCATAGCCATATGACAACATATATTTCATCGACGTGAGGGGTGGGGAAGTTTTCATTCCTTGACCATCTTGTCATTATGTCCTTGAGCTCAAGGAGATAAGCAAGCTTTTTTCGAACTATCTGATGACACATCTTTCATTACTAAAAACTTACAAAATTTTCATCCTGTTGATCTAGAAGATACAAATATTGTCACAACATGACACTGTTCTCTATTAGAGCCAAAAGATTATATCTAAGAAATGTGAGAGCATTTCTAAGAAATAATCATGGATCGAGAGTTGGATTTGACAAGAGCATGACAAGATGCTACACATGACAAAAGATAGACATTTTTCTAGAGAATTCAAATTCAGGAAGACTAGATAACTGTCTGCCATCAAAACTTCATCACTTCATCTGCCAACAGTACTGAACCACTGTTTTTTACCCAAAAAAGGTATGGTTAAAGCTTTCAAGTCGAAGATGGACCGACTACTAGTTATGCAATAATGAAAAATGTATCCAAAGTTCAATTACATGTAGTAGAAAACCTATACCATCAAGCTTGCAAAGACAAGATTATATGTTATAGAAATGAAGATAAAAAACTAATTAACCAAATTGAACTAACTAAAAATGTTTACTAGATTTTTAAATAAGTCTGTGAAAAAAACAACTAAAAGTTAGTAAAAAGATAACTCTTTGAAATATGTACAATCCAATCTTGAAACATATAATGATGATTTGTTGGAAAAACATATTGCAATAAAGAAAGAGATTGCTAAAACACAAATCCATGTGAAGAAATTCTAGAGCGGAAAGTTTTCAAACTTCTCAATGCTTTATTTTATTTGAAGACTAGAACTAGACATGGGTGTAATGATATGTAGCCACCAAGTGAGTATATAATTAGGCCTGAACCAAATTCTAGCTCATTAAATGAGACATTTGTAATACTAAAATTTGAAAAAATTGAACATGAAAATATTAAGGTTGATGACTTTGATTCAAGATTTGATAGTCTAAAGAGAAATTTAGAATATGTAAACTAGTTATTACACAATATGATAAAGATTTAAGTAATTAAATTAAGGTCTAAAATCATCTAAACATATCTATATATATATATATATATATATATATATATATATTATTGTATTATTTCAATTATTTAAATGATATATATCTAATAATTTAATAAATAATTAACTGAAAATTATCCTAAATAACCCAAAAAAACTAAACAATTCGTAAACACTATAATACCTCAAAATTTCGTTCATCCCCTTAAACCTCTCAAATATATGAATTTTATTAATAAAATCTAAGGAAAATCAACCTTAATTGAAGACTAAAACAATAAATTTTCAACTATAAGTAGTATTAGTCCTTTCCAAAGGGTTGTAAACGCATGAATTTTCAACCTTAATTTTTTACTATAATACCTCAGAAGATGTATGAAATAAATCTATTCATTATAAGTAAGGTCATAAACAAATCAAATCTAACTAAATCAAATGAAGTTTTGTTCATGTTTATTCATTAACAATTGATAGTGTTCATGAACGGTGCACGAACATTTACCGAATGAAAATTATTGTTCGTATTCGTTTATTAAAAATTGAACTTGTTCACGAACGATTCACAAACACAAACCTGACAATTCACCGACACGAGCGATTATATATTGTTATAAGTTAAGAGCTTGACATGATAGTCATATACATTAATATGAACAAACGTATTACTGAATGCTCACGAATATAAACAATTATAAAATATAAACGTTAGGCCAATTAAAACAATATATATTTCCAAAATATATAAAATTAGGTAGATTAATTGAAAATAAAAGTCATAAAATATATGAATTAATATTAATGAATGAACATGCACAAAAATAAACAACAAACATGAACAAATGTAAGCAAACATAAACGAATGTAAACGAACGCCTTATTAAACGTTTGCGAACATAAATAAATGAACACGACATGTGTTCATGTTAATTCGTTTAGCTAAATGAACGAAATTTCTTGTTCATGTTCGTTCAATGAACGTAAACAAACTTCCCGCATAATGGTTCATTAACAATTCACTGAACATTTAGTTCGTTTACATCCCTAATTATATGATTTGGGAAATTAATTAAATTCACGTAAAGCCCATGTATGGCTTTACACAAATCCCATATAATATGATCCCAACTGCTACGTTTTCTTGCTTACATTGTTGTTGTGTATGTACTGAGAATTTCTAGTTGTGCGATAATATACCCTATTTGATTAGAAGAATGATAAATTACACTTCAAAACCTATATCACTGAAATGTTATTAGAGACGGAGTTGTACCATCGATCTATATCATTAAGTTGTAAATGGAATATGATTTTAGCTTCGATGATGACAATAAGGTTTTTACACTCATTCTTGCTCAATATTAAGGATCTTGTTAGTACCCGTGAATGTGATTGAGGTAGAAGAGAGGGTACATTAAGGGTTAAAGCGGGATAGATGCGTGAAGGGTGAAGAAATTGATAATAGGATAAAAATCAACTGCCCTACCTTGTAACGGAGACTAATGGGTTGAAGGCGGTGCCCAATCGAGATATCCTCTGTTTCGCCCACGAAAGATTAACTGAATTATCAAAAATTTGGAGCGTGAAGTGAACATAAACTTTAACAACCATATGAAACAATGTCCTGACATGGAACACATCTGAGTTGTTGGACATTTGATGTCCAATCATCGATAATTATAATGTTAATATCAAGATATGATTCATAGAGTTACAATTTGGATAGCAACAATTGATACCGTGTAATAGTTTCATATTATGGATCACCAATTGTGTTCTAATAAAGTGGTGATTAATTATTTAGAAAAATAATTAATTAATCATGGATTAAACGTTCATTCTTTAATCGCTAATTAATAAAAAGTTTTATTTAATGGTTTAATTAGTTTTAACTAATTAAAGGTTAATTAGTAAAACTACAAGAGTTTAAATGTAGCTAAATGTTAACTACATATTAATTATTAAACTTTAATAATTAAAAGGACCTTAACAGAACTATGGGGATGGAAAGCATAAATAGTTTACATATAGAAAATGAGATTATGAAATCCTAATCCTCATTCCATTATAGCCATCGCAATCATCCCTCCCCTTTCCCATTCGACCGTTGACCATCATTGATGCTGTCGGAACGTGTTTCAGGTGGCAATAGTTGCAAAATTCAGATTTTTTTGTGATTCGGGATTATCTAGCAAGGTCGTTGATTGCTCCCGAAGTGAAAAGCTTTGAGCTTTGCGGTCAAAGACACAATCTTTAACCTATCTATGGTTATTAATTGTTTATACATGTGTAATTGGATACATGTTTGGCTTTGATTAATCAGATTAATCATTAAAAACTTTTGCTGATTTTTAATGTTAAGAGTTTTTGTTTTTAGTAACTTTAATTTGTTAAAGATGGCAAATGATACCCAATATGAGCCCCATTGAAGAGGGAAAATTTTGTAGAAAGGTCAATTGAGTATGAAAGAAATCATGTATTATAGATTTAAGAACATGAAAAGGTACTTAATTGAATGAGAATAAAAGCGAAACTAAATTCAAAACAAAAAGGAGAGAATTCATATATTTGATGATATCTCATCGGTGGAAATTGAGAATGATACCAATCGTTTAAGTAGCCTAAATATTATCAAATGTAGTAGCACTTTGATACCCGTGGTGTGAAATACTAGCAGTGGTGAAGTTTTGGTACACATCTTATGATCAGAAACACAAAATTAGACAACATTTACAAAATTAAACACATTTTGTATGAAAAAGTTTTGACTACTCAGTAGTTAATAATACCAAGATTAAGTTTAGTGACGACTAATAGTTCAATCTATTTGCATAAAAAGCTTTTTACAAATAGATCTCCTAGATTGTATTAAATGCAACTTCAAATATATTATTTGATTCTAAATCCATAAATTTGAGCATAGCAACATTGTACCAACTCATATGTTGATATGGACACCACATGTCTACCTTTTGCATTTCCATGACCCAATATTCCATCTAAAAGGGGGGAGGGGATGTAGAGAGTGAAACACACCGGAACAAAGCCTAGCCCTTTCAACCCTATCTTGTAAATACCTTGCTAAACAAACAAATGTTTTCTCTAAGCCTCCTGTAATTACTTTTCATGTGGACCCAAGGAAGGAGTTGGTCAACCTAAGGTTCTTAACTAAGTTCCTAATGAGTATCTGACTTGAACAACCTTGCTACTTGATCTAAATAGGTTCTTAACTAAGTTCCTAATGAGCTTCTCATTTGAACAACCTTCACCAGATGTTATTGTGCCATACTTTGAAGCTGAAGAGCTTTAGAGGTTGAATGAACCACCTACCACTAAGAAAGGAGTTGGTCAACCTAAGGTTCACATTGAACCTAAGATTAATTTCAAAGGGTATGTGGGGACTGATGGCCCAGCAACTGAATCAGTTGGGACATGTAGTGCAATCCCACTATCTCCCGAAGCAATGATCCAATCTTCCGAAGTAGAAATTCAAGATGCGGAAGGAATCATTGGGTTATCTTTATTGTATGATGATCTTATTATCAAAGCGACTGTTCTTGAATTAGCGTTTGAGATAAATAGTGAAGACTTTCTCAAAACCCCTCTCTTTCAAACACCTTCATCACCACAAGCTCAACTTCCCACTCACCAACCTAAACCCTCTAAACCAGAATCTCCAAAAGCTCAAGTTTCCGAATGCATCAAAGGAATGAGGAAGATGATTGCGGAAGAAATGTTAGAGGAGAAAAGGATGGAGAAGCTCAAAAAGAAAGGTAGACTCACCACTGAGCTACTTGCTGCAAGTAGCAAAGCAGTTGTAGCAGCCCAAAAGGCTATCAATAACAAGAAAAGAGTGTAAGTTATTGACAGACTTGTCAATTTGGGAGTAGAAAATAAAGAAGTGATTCTCCTACAACTAGAGAAGTTAGTGGAATTGAAAACAGCAACCCTGTTGTAGAAGAAACAAAAGGAAGCAACAAGGTTGGCCTTATAAGTGGAGAAGAAAAGAAAGAAAGAAGAAGAGCAATAGTTGAGGAATGAGAGGATTGCTTTATTATGCTCCAGGGGATATTCTCTTGAATAATTGACTCCCCATATCAATTATACGATCTTGTGGCTCTTTTATAAAGAACAAGATCATATGGATAAGGAGAGAAAGAGGGCAACCAAGGAGAAGGTAAGAGAGAAGAAGAAGAAAAAGGAGGAAGCTCAACTTGTGGTTGCCAAGAAGGTGGGAGACAAAGTATGGATGAAGGCATATCTTAAAGCCCATGGCTTCTCAAGTAGACAAGTTAGGCCCATGTCAGAGATCACCTTACAGTGACATGTCAGTGACATCAAGGCTGACATTCGCTCAAAAAGAAGGAAGGAGGTTTACCTAAGTACACAAAGGATGACACCTAAACCTGCACCTGAACCTCAACTAAAACCTAACCCAACACCCTTTCCCTTCCCGATCAAAATAAAACCAACCACTAAACCCTACACCCCTGAACACATTCTCATCCATTGCTTCACAAGAACCACCTCCATTACCCATCTTAAAACCCAAAACACTTCCCTGAACTAAACCCTCTTCTACCCAATAATCAACCACCAATTCATCACCCAACCACCCTCTAAACCAAGTAAACCTCTGACCTTGGAGGAATTCAAGAAAATCAAAAAATCTAATCATTTGTACTACTTTGAGCTAAATCTTTTATGAGGAGGAGTCTATCAGAATAAAATTCATTGATGGCTCTTCCAGTTCCTTCATAAGAGAAGCTTTCTTGATTTGCCTAAGGGAACCTTAGACCAGACACTGCAACTCTTGGCAACTAACTCTGATTCACTCAATGAGAAAGAGAAGAAACTAAGAAGAAAACTGGTGACTCTCTTGGATACTAGGAAGGGGAACAAGCTGCCATCTTAACCCCTTATTCCTAGGAAGAAAATTTTCCAATAGAGGTTCGAAGAATCTTCTCACAACTTTGTTGTGGAAGGAGAGAATGGCGAGGTCAACAGGCTCAACACTCCATCTCTGCTACACTCAAGCATATTTGACATTGCTGAGTTAGTAGAGAAGACATTCTCCAAACCCTCCAACTCTCAGATAAATGCTCACATTCGAAATCACCTAAGCAGCCTTCACCTTGCTGAGTTGACTGCAAGAGTAAGGATTAAAGGAGAGTTGAAACAAAGGGAGCGGAAAGAAAAGGAAGGCTCACAACAAAGGGAAAGACTTTATTACAAATGGTTGAAGGCCTTGACTTGGAACCCATAGTTAGATAGGAGTATGACTACAACTCCCATCAACTAACTCTCTACTAAGGGCTACAACAAAGGGTACATATTATTCAAAGTAACAGACTGGATCTGTTATCTACAAAGGACTTGTACCAACTTCTCAGCACCACCTCTAGAAAGAACAAAGAAACATATAGATACTTGCTTTCCCTGGTGCTAAAAGTTTAGAGAAATAGAAGAAAGTGAAGTTTTGGTAACATCAACCTAGGGGGAGTTTGTTGGATGAGATAAGGTTGTGTAATCAAAACAACACTTAGAGTAATTTTTGGTACAACTGATAATACTTCTAAATGCAAAGCTACACTTCCAAAGGTTAAAGTAGAAGAACTACCAAAAAAGGAACTCTGTCTTCCAAAGAAAAAGTAAATCTATCTTCCAAAGACAAACACTCAGAAGACTTCAAAACAAATGTCACACCCCGACCGGCGGCGGAATCATCGAGGTGGACTAATGTGAAATGATTGTTTATAGCACATGGAACTAATAAGTTGAAATAATATTAAATATCATTTTTATTGAACATTACAAGACAATTAAATCATTAAAATACAAACAAGATATAAACAACAACATAAGATTTTCAATTAACTAAGTCCAAGTCCTATATGAGCACGAAGAGATCCTCAAGTATCAAACCTGAAACATGTTAAAAATAAAGGGTCAACTTTGAAAGTTGGTGAGTTTCCATGGGTTAAACATACATATATAAATGCAGGACTGGTGAAGGGTATGCACTTACAACACAACAACACAAAGAGGAGAGTTGCTATGAACACTTAACAGATCAAATAGGGAACTGGTTAACCTTTGGTACAGATGCTAAGAACACAAGTAAATATGAGACAGAACAAGATGGCAAAACACAAAAGTAGTTGGTTTTCAAGAATGTTGTATATTGCTTCTCAAGTTCTATTACAAATGTTACAAAAGCATACCAAAAAGTTACAAGTACTTGAGATACATGTACTACATCCTACAGCCGGCCATACTTTGAAGTCTAGTTGGATACACTTGACTAGACAAGAAACAAAATCAAATGTAGAGTCAAAAGGCAGATTGCCTTTTGACTAGTGACTATGACATGTCATAGCTCATTCCTAATATATTATAAAAAGGATAAAGTACATAAAGTAAAAAAGTTACCGACTCAATACCTCAACGTATAGTTACCAAAAGCATGGACCTTTCACCAACTTATGTAAAGTTGGTGTCTCATCAAATTTGCAATGAAAAGGGGTCCAACTTTCTGTAAAAGGTACATCAGATAAAGCATGTGTTCAAAATGTCTTTGGAAGAAATCTGTCTTTAAGTGTTAGCTTCAGAAGACTTTGTCTTTGAAGCTTCGAAAGACTTCATCTTTGGCTTTGGAAGATATTGGTCTTGGCTTCGGAAGATTTCATACTTAGAGTATTTTCTGATGCTGGCGTGAAACTTCTGAAGCATTCTACTTTAGTACACTTGTGCATGCATGCAGGAGAGATTTTGGGTGTTTGGGTTGCATCAGCCTTATATAAAACCTTATAAATTCCTCCTAGGCTGATGCTACCAAAACACTTGAAGACTTCAGATATCAACAGTCCTCATTAGGATAATGACCATCCCTTTCTTCATGAGATGATCAGGATCACTCAGACTCTCAAAGTCTATTCTTATGTCAAAGAAATCGTGTAGAGGCAAATTTAACATATCTTGCCATATGTAAACATATTCAACACCTTGATCTCTGATGACATGCCATCTTTCTAGATTTGTAGTGTATGTCCAGGACAAGATGGGTCTTCCTGATGCTAGAGGAGCTACTTGAATTGGAGTTGGTGGAACATACTCTTTATGCACATCCTCAGGATGTTCTGACTCATCCTGAGGTTTGGAGATAGATGCTTCTTTCTTCTTCTTCTTTGGCATTGGTTTGGAAGCCATCCTTTTTCTCCTCTTTGAACCTTTTAACTGAGAAGACTGGCCTGCAGGCCTTGATTGATCTTTTTTTGTCTTTCTCAGTTGGGTTCTCCTCTCTCACAGGGTCACATTGAGAGGGGACATAACCCTACTGTGGATCAGAAGTGGAAGCTTGTTGAGGCTCAACAGGAGATTCAGGTTATGTTGTCTCAAATGTTTTAACCTTAATCTCTACTTCCTGAGGGACCTGAATTGGTGGAGAGTTTAAGTCAACAAGTTCAACTCTTTGAATCTTCTGCTTGATCACTCTGATGTGCTCATCCTTGGTGGACAAAGACATAGGACCATGTCTCCTTCCGGAGAATCCATATAGCTTCAAGAAGCTCATCATCCTCTGCCTATGAGCAGACTTCTTCATACTTTTCTAAATGATCGCTCTTGACTTTGCAGCTTCTTCCATTAAATTCCACTTAGTGATCTTTCTTTCTTTGACTATCTCAAGTTCAAGCTGTTTGAGGTATTCAAACTCAATGTAATCAAAGGGTAAGGGAAGAAGTGCAACAGCCTGATAAAGGCCTATGGCAATCAGGTAGTTGATCATGTTGATCCTATCATTTTCTTTGTCTATGTGGAGGTTCTTGTGGAATCATATTCTCTTGTACAAGACTTTCTAGAACTAGGGAGAGATTAGGCACATGCTTGTATAGTCTTTTCTTTCTTCTTTCTTCTTTGATTTAAAGAAGTAGCTTTGCATCCTCTGCCTCCTTTCTTTCCTTTGACAATTCCATGTTAGCCAGTTCATTTAATTTTATTTAAGGGGAGGGAAATGATATTATCAATTTCATAGTTCCTGGTATGCAAGTAGTTGATCCTGACTGCCCTGAACTCATCATCCTGAGTGTTTGGCCTAGGAGCAGCCCTGATAGCAGATTTCATGAGTCTTGTAGACCTAGTAGAGGAACTTTCTCCCCTTAGCTTCCTTTTCCTCTCTCTCCTCCTCCTCAATCTCCTCAGAAGTCATTTTTCTTTTCCCTTTTTCACTCACAGACCTTTGTGATTCAGGGTGGAGAGAGATTTGGCCTTTATTGCTTGGTGTAGCTTCTAAGCTCTGGCTAGAGAGAGGTTGAGATGCACCTTCACCAGTAGGTGTATCATCAAGGGAAATGAACCTCTACAGTAGTTGATGGTGAGACAGGGCTCTTAGGTTCTACCACTAGGCCTTTAGTCAAGGTTTCCCTTATGAAGCTAATCTTAGGGTCTGCCTCAACATCAAGTTGACCAATGATATTGCCTGATTGCCTTAGTCTCCTTCTGAAGCTGAATTGTGGGGTGATTCTTTCTTGAATTCTTTGAGCCAACTTGTCAGCTTGTCTGGATTGGCTTTGGTTGACAAATGACATGCTGACAAGATCAAGACTTTCATAGAAGTTAAAAGTCTAAAAATTGAAGACTTCCTACTGTCTTTGAACTTTTTGAATGATGAGGACTCTTCTGTTTTCATCATACATCCACCCCATAATGTGATTTGAGGTTGGTGAAGATGACATTGCCCTTGGTATACCTTCCTCAAAAAGACTTTAAATGTAAGAGTCTATGGTGTCTACATCAATGTGAACTTGAGGAAGTTGCTGAGTATGCACAATTGCAAGTGAGGATGGTGAGTCCTTAATGTCCATACTACCTGAAGAACTCTCAGGTTTAGAACTGTAATGAATTTCTCCCCCTTTTTGGCAGCATCACCCTCTTGCATAGGTGAGCTAGGAGTTAGGTCAATCACACTCACAGGTTCTTGTGTTCCTGGTTGAGCTCTTCTTAAAGGTCTCCCATCTAGTTTTTCCCTGAGATAAAAAATCTGAAGTTGCTGATCATTGACCTTGTTTTGCAAGGTAGTCACCTGAGGTTCAAGATGACTGACCTTGGAGACTAAATAGGTGCATGTTTGTGACAGTTCTTGCATCTTTAGCCTCAAATTTCCCTTATCTTCATCATAAGAATCATTGGGGGATTAGATGTTTGGACCAAAGTCCTCTCTCTCACCACCAGCTTTAGGTTCTTGGCTGCTAGATTTCCTCTGCTCACTAACAGCCTTAGTTGAGGTGTCAATGGGTTGAGTTGCCATGGTTAAGGTCTGAATGATGTAATCACTTGTAGAAGTGAGAGCCTCTTTCATATGGATATCCTGAACAGGTTCAAAAGTATTAACCTTACTGATGGGTGACCGATGTGGGCTGAACATAGGAGACTCAGGAGCACTCATCTCTCTTTGAGAAATGGAAAAGAAGAAAGAGTCATGGTACTCAGTGAAACCTAAGTCTTCATCAATATTGAAGTCAAGGTTAGGAATGGGTTGGTTTAAGTCTAAAGGTTGAGGATGGTAGCTGTCCCCTGATGGTTGTTCACTTGAGTGTTGTGACCCAGAGTGAAAACTTAAGGTAGTTGGGCTTGTGAGCTCATCAGGCTGAGCATGAGGAACCTCAACAATGATCTTTGAAGTAATGGGAGTGGTTTGCTCCTTAGGAGAAGTAGGAGCTCTAGTATTCACTTTCTCCTGTATGGGTAAGTATATAGGGCCTACATAGACTCAATAGTTTGAGTAGTGCTTCGTTTAGATTTTCTTTTGTAGGTGAGGGTGATTAAAGGCGGTTGTGGTGGTTGAGATGTAGAAGGTGTAGATTCAACACTAGCTTATGCTGCTAGGTTGTCACTTGAGCAATGAACTCTAACATTTTTGGAACATGGGTTGTTTCTACCCCTAAGAAGCCATAAGTTGGCTTCCTCAAGATTTTAAAGATGTCGGGCTTCATTTGTCCCAATTTAAGAATATTACCTGTTTCCCTTAACTGTGAGCCCAGTTCACAGTTAAGAATGTATTTAGCATATCTAGGAAACATGTAATACTCTAAGGAGTCCAAGTTAGCAAGAAGATTTGTATAAACAAATTGAGAGTACCTGAACTTGACTCCTTGAACCATCCTATGCACTATGAAGGAGAGATCTTCAGGAATCTGGTCCCACCCTCCATGCTTGTTGGACAAGCTGTGGATAACTACATGAAGCAAGTATTTCCACTGGGATAAGACCTTCCCTTTCCTAAAGGTTTTTAAAGAGAAATCTTCCTCATGGCCCATCTGCTCAAAGGAATGAATAACAACTTCTTTTGGGAAGAACACCTCACCTTCTTCATCATCCAGCTGAAGATGATTGTTGATGATGGCCGGAGTGATGAAAATTGTTCTCTCATGTACTGTGGCAGACAGTGCCTTCTCCCCATCCATAACGACCTCTTGGTAGGTCTTCCAAAATTCAAGCGATGATCCTCATACAAAGTAGGATCAATGGTAAGGGAGGTGAAGTAGTTAGATAAAGCCAAGAAACAACAAACCTCTGAGAAATGTGGATATTTCTCAGAGTTTAACAGAGCAACTTGGTTGTGTTGCTTGTGTAACTACATGGAGAAATCTGGGTCATTTCTTCGGTTAAGGTTGGCCATTATGAGAAAGCTTAAAGGTGAAGAAAAGAAGAACGAAGACGATTTCAAAGAGAAATTTGGGAATTTAGGTTTGGAGGAAAGACGAAGATGATAGAAAGAGGGGGAACCGTTAGGTTTTTATGTGAAAAGGATTTAAGACAAAGTTAATGAAAGAAGATAAACTTTGAAATCTGGATATCGGTCCCACCTCTAAAAAGATAGTTTGCTTTTTGCTCAAAAAGTAGTTTTCTTGGAAGTCAAAAAGCTTTCGAAGGTAAATTGTCTTTGGAAGTTTTAATGAAAAAGCCTCCGAAGCCAAAATGACTTCGGAAGAATTTCCTAAGAGTTTTGAAAAGTTTTGCTTCGGAAGAGAATTAAGACTTGGATGTTTTGTTCAAAAGAACAAAGCTTCCGAGAGTTAATTTTCTTCGGAAGGAAATTGTCCTTGAAAACATATAAGTACCTAAGAGAGGTTTTTAAGCTTCGAAAGATATTTCAGACATTTCTTCCGAAAGAAAATGACTTAGGCAGTTTTTGTTTTGAAGGCATAAATTTCCTCCAAAGGAAAAAGCATATCTTCCAAAGGATCAAAATTTTTTAGAATTCTAAGGAAAGTCTTCAAAAGGTTTTCATCTAGAGAGAACAAGAGCTTATGAAGGTGATAAACTAGACAACTTAGGACACACAGATTTTAAGAAATAATATGAATTAATTTTAAGAAAAACCTACTTAAAGTTTATCATCCCAATAGCTGATATAAGATACTTAAATCTCTGTTCATAAATAATTAATCCCTTTTCAAAGTTATCACTAATTAAATGATACCTGATATTGATGTGTTTTGTCCTTAAGTGCTGCAAAGGATTCTATGTGATAGAGATAGCATTGTTATTGTCTATATGAATGGGAGTCTCCTTGAAATTTAATCCATAGTCAAGCATCTGATTCTGAATCCAAAGCACTTGAGCACAGCAGGTTGCAGCAGTAATGTATTTAGCTTCAATAGTTGATGCATAGACACAAGATTATTTCTTATATTGCCATGAGACAACCCTTCCACCAAGATACTGACATCCCCCAGATGTAGACTTTGTTGTCATATTGAAACCATCATAATCACTATTTGTATAAGCATACAGATTGAAGTCAGAATTCTTAGGATACCAAAGACCAAGTGTTGAGGCACCTTTAGGATATCTTAGAATCCTCTTAATAGTGATGAGGTGAGACATATTGAGGTTGGCTTGATATCTTGCACAAATACATGTGGCAAACATGATATCAGGCCTGCTAGCTGTGAGATACATAAGAGACCCAAACATAGCCCTGTAAAGGTGTTCATCCACACATTCCCACTCAAGATCAGGCCCAAGGGAGTGGTTTCTTGTTATGGGTGTCTTAGCAATCTTACAATCAGTCATGTTGAATCTTTTGAGTATGTCTTGAACATACTTTGAGTGACTAATGAAGATGCCATCTTCAACTTGCTTCACTTGAATTCCTAGAAAGAAATTGAGTTTCCCCATGGCACTCACTTCAAATCTGTCCTTCATCAACTTCTCAAAGTCTTTGCAGAGCTTTGGATTAGTTGAACCAAAGATGATGTCATCTACATACACTTGAACTAGAATTAAATCATTTCCCTGTCCTTTGATGAAGAGAGTTCCATCTATAGTACCCCTTCTGTATCCATGCTTGCAGAGCAACTGAGATAGAGTCTCATACTATTTCCTTGGTGCTTGATGCAGCCTATAAAGAGCTTTGTCAAGCTTGCATACATAATCAGGATTATCAGGATCTGTAAACCCAGGTGGTTGTTTGACATACACCTTTTCATCAATCACCCTATATAGTAAAGCACACTTGGCATCAAGTTGATAGAACTTGAAGTCCTTAGATGCAGCAAATGCCAAAAATGTCCTAACAGCTTCTAGTTTTGCTACAGGAGCAAAGACATCAGTGTACTCAATTCCTTCTTCTTGTATGTACCCTTAAACAGCTAGTCTAGCTTTGTTTCTGATGACAATGCCTCTATCATCTTTCTTATTCCTAAATATCCATTTGGTTCCTATAGTAGTCTTCCTATGAGGAAGATGACAAAGGTTCCAAACAATCTATCTTTTGAATTGACGTAGTTCTTCTTGCATGGCTTCAACCCAACTTCCATCCTTCAGAGCCTCATCAATTTTCTTTGGCTCTATCCGAGACAAGAAACAAGAGTGAAGACAAACATTTGCTTCTTGGGCTTGTCCTCTTGTTCTTAATCCCGTGTCAACATCTCTAATGATGTTTGTGGTGGGGTAAGACTTGTGGATCCTTAGCTGAGGGATCACAACAAGTTGTTGAGAGAGATCTAAATTAGGAAATTTTAAATCTTGCATTGATGCTTATCCCATCACATCAACACACTTATCAAGTGAAACTTCGTTCAATGAGTGTATAACATCATTGATGTTTTCATCTATGGAGTGGTTATCATCATCTAGAAATTCTTGATAACTGTCACCACCACCATCATTTTCTTCTGCATTTGAAGTGTCTTTATTTGGTTGTTGAGCCTCTGAGCTAGAATTTGAAGGCATCTCAGATGTATCAACTGAATTTGTCATTGTTATGCTGATAGAAACCTCATTTGCAAAGGTAGTTATAACTAGAGCTGAAGATGTGTAACTTGAAGGTCTTCTTAGCTCAAATCTTGGGTCAGGATCACTTATAGGTAAGATATCTATAGATCCCTAAATATTCTCACAAGATTTGTTAAAACAGTTGGTAACTAAATCAAGATCAAATAGCCAATCAGGACCAAAACCTGCCACACAAGGTGTGTGTTTATTGAAAATCACATTGGTTGACTTCTCAATAATTCTGGTTATGAGATTGTATACTCTATACGCCTTAGCTTGAGAAGAGTATCTAATGAAGTGTCCATAATCTGATTTCTCAGCAAATTTGGCAATTTGATCTTTGGTATTCAAGATGGTGCAAGGAAAACCAAATGACTTGAGAAAACCAATGAAATGTTTTATCTGGGACCAAAGTTCATAAGGAGTCTTGCCATGAGTCTTAACCACTAAAACTCTGTTTTGCACATATCAGGCAGTGTTAACTGCCTCTGCCTAGAAGGTGATAGGAAGCTTAGAGTTAGACAACATGGTTCTTGCAGCTTCAATCAGTATCCTATTTCTCCTCTTAGCAACACCATTTTGTTGAGGAGTCTTGGGAGCATTGTATTGTCTTGTAATACCTTTTTCATCACAAAATGTATCAAGGATTTGGTTCTTGAATTCAATTCCCTGATCACATCTTATGGTTTTGACTTTGTGATCACATTGATTCTCAATCTTTAAGATGAAATTCTTTAGAATCTCAGGGGTCTCATCCTTAGTTTTAAATAAAAGACCCAAGTGAATCTTGTAAAGTCATCTATGATCACTAAACAATAAGAGGTCCTTCCTAGACTCATTACACTGGTAGGACCAAAGAGATCCATATGTAACAAGTATAGGGTGTAGTGATGGAGTTTCTTTCCTTAGGCTTATGAGTTACCTTATGTTGCTTCTCTTTCAGGCATGCAACACAATGATCATCACTTGTAAACTCTTTCTTTGGCATTCTAGTTACCAAATGATTCTTTATAAATTTATTCATGTTCTTAAAGTTTACATGACACATTCTTTTATGCCATAGGAAAGACTCATCACTATTAGCTTTAGATAGAAAGCATGAAACTTCTCCAAAGGGAGATGTCTCTTGCAAATCCATCTTGCATATATTCCCTTTCCTGGGGGCTTTGAGCAAGATATGCTCATGAGGAATGACCACCTCAGGCTTGAGAACAATGCACTCATGCTCAGTAAGGAGCATGTTATGACTCTGATCATAAAATTGGGATATACTCAGAAGATTGTACCCAAGCTCCTTGACAAAGTTTACCTTCTCAATGTTGAGCTTACCATTTGTGACCTTGCCCCTTCCAGAAATGTAACCATCTTCATCTCCTCCAAAAGCAACTGGCCCTCCATCAATTCTTTCAAAGTTCTGGAGTAGTGACCTATTGCATGTCATGTGCCTGGAAAAGCCACTATCAATGATCCAGACATTCTTGTTTGTCTTGAGCAGTTCCTACACAAAGAAAATTATTAGTTACATTTGGAAACCCAAGCCTTATTGGTCTTGGGCTCATCAAAAGAAGTAGAAGGTAATGTAACAGTGAGGATCTTTTGCTATTGTTGATGGAGAACTTTCAGTCACTTGGTCTTTCTTTGACTTCCATACCACCTTTGGAAGCTTGGACTTGACCTTCAACATTTCGAGAGCTTTTGAGACTTTGGAAGTTTTGATGACTAGACCTTTAGAAGATCCTGCAAACATCGCAGCAGACTTCAGTGCTTGGAAGTATTCCTTTCTTCTGAGACCAAATTTTCTTTCGAATGCAATTTTCCATTTGCCTTCTTCTTCATTTTGGAGCTTCCGAAGGAAACAGATTTTACTTCTAAAGTTGAACTCTTCTTGGATCTCTTGGAAGTCTCTTTTTTGGTCATATGAAGAGTACCTCTTGGATTGTATGGATAATCCTTAGCAAGATGAGAAGTACTTTCACACATAACACATTCCAATTTTTTCTTCCTAAAAGCCTTCTTCTGAGAACAAGGCCGCCTTTGATCACATCCCTTCTCCACCTTCATCTTTGTAGATGCTAGGACAGTCCTTTTGGACTGAGAACTATTCTTGGAGTTGGATGGTCCAGGCTGTGTAGCAGTGGTACACAATAGATTAGCCTTCTTCATGCTGCTGAGGATGATTTGAACATGAACCAGAACTCTTAGTAGAGGAGTTTAGGTTGATGTCTTTAGTCTTAAGCACTTCAAACCCCACAGAGATAAAAACTTGTTGCTGCTTAGAGTCAAAAGTGGCCTTGATCTCTTTAGCCTTCCTAGCTTTTCTTTTGCTCTTTCTGATCAAGTTCTTCCTCATAGACTTGGTCATCACAGTCTTCCTTCTCTCCTAAGAAGGATAATGACCTTTCTTAGAATCCTCCTCTTCACTCTTCTCAGAGGAATTCTTTACTATCACTTTTTCATCCTCTTCACTCAAGGGATCTTTGAGAGGAAGCTCATCTTCACAAGTTCCACACCTAGGTGATCTTACAGACAAGATTGTGTGTGGAGGAGCTATCTCATTAGATCTCAGTCCCTGCTTGTTTTGATAACACACATTGGCATGCAGGGATTAGGATATTATATTCTTGAAGGTCTCTTCTTCTAGAACACATTTTCCTGCCCTAGCTTTGATGATCACAAGCTTAGCCTGGCATTCAGTCAACTTAGTTTAGAGATCCTTGATCTGCATCCTATAATTGGTGTGCTCATGTTTTAGAACTAAAATGGTTTTCTCTAAGTCCTCTATCTTTAGCTTATAGTCATTTTCAGCCTTTCTAAAATCAGCTTTTAAGATGTTTAAGGACTCAAGATCAGATCTCATTTCTATATTGTCGGACCTGTATATGTTGACTTTAGTAATACATTCAAGAGTACAAAGATGTTCCAATACCTTGGCTTCATCATGGTCAGCCATCAATGCTTGGTTTAGAGATGCATCTTCCACCTGAAAGCTCCAGTCAAAGCCTTCTTCTTCAACAACAACTGCAGCTTGCTTCTTTGGCTTCTCATTCTGGGTGACTTTATCAGTGTAGTTTGATCTGGACTGTGCTTAGCCACCATTTGTTCTTGGTGCCTTGTATTCCCTGGCAATGTGGCCTATCAGGTTACAATTGTAACATTTGACTTTGCTCTTATCCAGTCCAAACTTTCCACTAGCTGTATTACCAGGAAACTTTCTTCCTGTCCGCTTGTAGTACTTCTTGGCTCTGTGAGTGAGAAGAGCCATTTGCTGGACTATCTCCATATACTCAAGATCATCTGGATGGATATAGTCCAGGTCTTTAAGGGTGAAGAGGAAGCTTCCACAACTTTCATCAAAGACACAAAAGCTTGAGAAGAATTTGTCTCTTGGAATGGGCTTCCTTGAGTATAGTTCTCCCTTGGTATCTCAAGGAAGGTGATGAAAGGACCCTTTTCTGAGTTGTCAAGGTAGAATATGATATGATGTTGGGGTTCTATGCTATCCCTTTTAATCACATGAAAGGTTGAACCCATTTGATTGATGGAGTTGCCAGATGAACCTTGCATGTTCATCTCCATCTGGTATCCACTAAGAATCCCATACAATTCTGCCAAGGTGAGAGTCTTCAGGTTCTCAATTCTCTTATACAATAGTATGTCCATTGTCTCGGAAGAGAGGACATGAACTTCCTTACAATATCTGTATTCTCAAGAGCTACTCCACCATCCACTAGGGTATCCACAATCTCAACATACTTGAAGTATTGTTGAGTCATGGTCTCACCTATTTTAAAGGTGAAATTTTCAAACTACTGCTTCAGGAGATCCTTCCTTTTCTCCTTGGCTTCAGAGGAACCCTCATACATTAGTTTTAATGCATACCACGGCTACTTAGCTGCTTTGCATTTCTTGAAACCTCTGTATACAGAGTTTGGAAGAGCAGTCTGAAGGGTTGTCATGGCCTTTTGATCAATCTCTACTCTCTTTCTATCTTCATCTGAGTAGTCAGCCACATCCTTGGGGATCATACCACCTCTAGCGGTAGAAGAGGTGCTTGGTATGTATGGTCCATCAACAATAGACTCCCACATTCTTGAGTCTAGAGACTGATAAAGCCTTTCATTCTTTGGCACCAAGTGTCAAAGTCATCAAGAGTGATCAGTGGGGACTTTGTCATGGTTCCAGTTTCCATATCAAATTTAGAAATAGCTGCCATTTGAGATGTTAAGTATTTTGTATGTGAGGGATCTTATGATGGTGAGATCTTATATCAAGAGCCTGGAAAGCTTTGATACCAATTGCAGGACCGGTGAAGGGTATGCACTTACAACACAACAACACAAAGATGAGAGTTGCTAAGAACACTTAACAGATAAAATAGGGAACTGGTTAACCTTTAGTAAAGATGCTAAGAACACAAGTAAATATGAGACATAACATGATGACAAAACACACAAGTAGTTGGTTTTTAAGATTGCTATATATTGCTTCTCAAATTCTATTACAAATGTTACAAAAGCATATCAGAAAGTTACAAGTACTTGAGATACATATACTGCATCCTACAACCGGCCATACTTTGAAGGCCAGCTGGATACAATTACCTAGACAATAAAAAAAATCAAATGTAGAGTCAAAAGGCAGATTGCCTTTTGACTAGTGACTGTGACATGCTATAGCTCAAATCCTAATATATTGCAAAAAAGGATAAAGTACATAAAGTAGAAAGTTACAGACTCAAGACCTTACTATACAGTTACCAAAAGTATGGATCTTTCACCAACTTATGTAAAGTTGGTGTCACATCAGAGTTGCAGCGAAAAGCGGTTCAACTTTCTGTAAAAGGTATATCAGATAAAGCATGTGTTCAAAAAGTGTTCGGAAGAAATCTGTTTTCAAGTGGTGGCTTCGGAAGACTTTGTCTTTGAAGCTTCGAAAGACTTATTCTTTGGCTTTGGAAGATATTGGTCTTGGCTTCGGAAGATTTCACACTTAGAGTATTTTTTGATGCTGGTGTGAAACTTTCAAAGCATTATACTTCAGTACACTTATGCATGCATGCAGGAGAGACTTTGGGTGTTTGGGTTGCATCAGCCTTATATAAAAACTTACACTACATAAAAGATTTACAAGTAGCAATTCATGTCAATGGTTATGAATTATGCAAGTTTATAGAACAAATATAGTTACAATCAAACCTTGATAGATTACAAGACTAAACGATTAGCTTAGTGTACTTGGATTACACAAGTAGGCTTGTCAGACCCATAGATCTATGACGTCGCCAGGCTAGCAATATTTAATGATTGTCAACAAAATATGTATCTCATATAAGACTTACAATAACACAAATAACAATGACAAAAATATAATTATGAATTGAAAGTGCATTACAAGGATAAAATGTTTACAAGTGTAAGTTAATAAGTGTAACATGTTTCATCCCAAAATGGTGTGAAATAATATAAAAAGGGGCAAGGAAACTCACACGGAAAACTCACAAGTATAGTGATGGTTGTAAAGTACATAAGAAAGCTTGGATGTCAAGAGTCAAAGGTGATGTCCTAAAAAAATTAATAATAACTTGAGGTCGGAATTCATTACAAGAAGTTAGGACGTTTAGAGAATGCAAGCAAAAGGTAGATTGAAAAATGATAATTGCATCAAGTTTAGATTCTGGACAAAATGGTTGGTATGTGTTTGAACATGTTTTTAAAATAGCAAACAGTTTCATAAAATTATAAAATTTATACTTGACAAGTTCAAAGTCTCCTGGACAACTTCCATTCAAAAACATTTTTATGAAAAGATCTTTAAATAGGTCAAAACATCATAACAAGACAGAAGGTGCTGAAATACGCACCTATGTTGTGATGGTTATTGTTAAGTTGTCCGATTGAGTTTGAAGACATATAAACTATCATTGAAAATTTAATTCAATAAACTTAATATTGGAGTCTGATTTTACTCAAATTTAGTTTTTTATGATCATGTTATGGTTGGTTGAAGTCAGATTATATTCTGCCAAAATTGTAGTAAGGCACTTATGTGCACTTTTAAAATCGTTAAAGCATAAAACGGGTTAGAACAAATTTATTATGTTGATATATGATATATTAGACTTCTTTTGAGTTATATAAAAATATTCCAAGACTTCGGCATAGCCATCACTTAGGAAAATAATCTTGTGGAATAACCGAATGCAACGGCATAGTCGTCCATATGCAAACGAGATTCTTTGTTTACATTAGCTTGATTTAGGAATGTTAGTGATTTTTATAAGGTTAGTGAATGTTAGAAAGTTAATGATGAAATGATAATGAATCAAACTAAAAGAGATTTAGTAGAAGAAAGAATATAAGTAAGAACATAAAGTCATGAGAACAATTGGATGTTAGGATGATTGAAACAATACAAAAATGTATAATATAAAAGCAATATAAGATTACCTTAGTATTAGAAGATTCTTGAAACTACTTGTAAAAGAAAATTATTGAAATTGATTATTACCAAAGGATGATGAAAGGTTTGTATGAGAGATTTTTAGAGAATAAGCAAATGAAAAGTGAGGCCTAAGTCTTGCTTTTATAGTTAAGGTTAGGAGGAGGTTATGAATGGTGTTAATGGTGAGTTACAAGTCTTTTAAAAGGGGGTTATGATTTTAAAATAAATATAAGATTAAATAAAATAAAGTTTTAGAAACTAAGAAGAAGACTGGTGACTCTCTTGGATACTAGGAAGGAGAACAAGCTGCCATCTCAACCCCTCATTCCTAGGAAGAAAACTTTCCAATGGAGGTTCAAAGACTCTTCTCACAACTTTGTTGTGGAAGGAGAGAATGGCGAGGTTAACAAGATCAACACTCCATCTCTGCTACACTCAAGCAGATTTGACATTGCTGAGTTAGTAAATAAGACATTCTCCAACCCCTCCAACTCTTAGACAAATACTCACATTCAAAATCACCTAAGCAACATTCACCTTGATGAGTTGACTGCAAGAGTAAGGATTGAAGGAGAGTTAAAACAAAGAGAGCAGAAAGAAAAGGAAGGGTCAATCAAGGAAAAGAATTTATTACAAATGGTTGAAGGCCTTGACTTGGAACCCATAGTTAGGTAGGAGTATGACTACAACTCCCGTCAACTAACTCTCTACTAAGGGCCACAACAAAGGGTACATATTATTCAAAGTAGCAGACTGGAACTATTATCTACAAAGGACTTGTACCAAGTTCTTAGCACCACCTATGGAAAGAACAAAGAAACATATAGATATTTACTTTCCCTGGTGCTGATAGTTTTGAGAAGTAGAAGACAGTGAAGTTTTGGTAGCATCAGCCTAGGGGGTGTTTGTTAGATCAGATAAGGCTGGTGCAATCAAAACAACACCTAGAGTAATTTTTGGTACAACTAATAAAGACTTCTGAAGGCAAAGCTACACTTCCGAAGGTTAAAGTTGAAGAACTACCGAAGAAGAAACTCTGTCTTCCGAAGAAAAAGTAAATCTATCTTCCAAAGACAAACACTCAAAAGACTTCAAGACAAAGAATTTCGAAGTATAAAGAATTGAAGATCAGCAGAATTATTAGAAAAAGTAGACTCTTCCGAAGTATAAGTGGCTTCGGAAGAACTTGTGCTTTCGAAGATAGTTAACCTTCAGAAGAACCTACTATGAACCAATGGATTATGGTCCTTCTAACAAGCCGTTGCAACCTCTGAGATATTGCATGACATTTTCCCATGCCCATGTAGTTGACCATACTTTATTCATTGTTTATTGTTTATCAGTTAGTACAGTTACTAACTTTAGTTGGTGACAAAAAGGTAAGTCATGGACCTGTCATGACTACCTTATCTAGGATAGTATTTTATCTTAGATACCTTACTAATAGCAATGTAATATTTGTTTAATAGTAATTCTCAACTAGTAATCTAAGTATATCCGGATTTAGATAGTAGTATATATAGCTCTTATTGTAAACTCATTTTTATTCTTGTAAGAGTCTTATAAAACTTTGAGTTGAAAAGTAATATATACAAGTATCTTGAAAACCATTTTTGTCACACCCTCAAAATCCACACCCAGAGTTTTACCACGAGGCATGTGAACAAACCAGAATCACAGTCACTAGTTACTCAGAACAGCACTATATGCCACATTCAAAACAAAACCAACCAAAATTCAAAAGTTTAAAAAAACCATGCGGAAGCGTTTTGCAAAATAAGACAAACCCAAAGTAAATGAATGCATAATATGGCAAACACGTGCCATCCTAATGTTTAAAACCCATATATAAAAGATAAACAATTTGTCTATGAAATAAAGCCTTAGGATGCATGTTAGACCCGTGTTGTGCTCCTAATCGCAAGTTGAGTTAACGACCTGAGAATAGCATACTAAAAATGTCAAGACAACGGTTGGTGAGTTCAAGAGTTTGCGTTTAACATAAATATTAACAGTTGTATAACATAAGAAGTGTATTGAATAAGATAGCTAGTCTATATTCACAAGTTTTAACAATTGTGATTTCGCGATCGAAGCTGACTATGTTTCGTTTGTTGCCTCCCGTCACGACTTACCAGGTCATGACAATGTTTGTGTTTAGGAAAATATTGCACCCGTTTGACCTCGAGTCGCACAGGTGGGGCTCGTCACACCCAGTAGTACTACCCAAGATTTTCCACTAGTTACCATTATTAACGATCCGAAAGTGTGAGGACTTTTCAAGGTATTAAGCACTATGTTAATACATACACAACTTATAATAATAAAATAGCGTTTGAGTACACGTATACTACCTCCCCCAGAAGAGAGTTTATAAAATAAAAGGGCATGAACTCACCTGGTGTGTAATGATAGTGAATAAAGAGACTCGTGATAGATGCAAAGACAACCCT
>BJCM01271000.1:0-10754 GCA_018326385.1 Flaveria bidentis
GTCCAGGTCTTCAAGAGTGAAAAGAGAGTTGCCACAACTTTCATCAGAAGACACAAATGCTTGAGAAGAATTTGTTTTTTGGAATGGGCTTCCTTAAGTGTAGTTCTCCCTTGGTGTCTCCGGGAAGGTGATGAAAGGACCTTTAAGTTCATACCGCATCACTGTGTCTTTATGCAGTTCATTGTGTCTTTGCATTTGTTATTGTGTTTTTTTGGATACTATTATGTTGTTTTAAAAATAATGAATTAATATATATATATATATATATATATATATATATATATATATAATGATGAAATAACATTGTTGTGTATCTCTAATTTTTAAAACATAATAAAATATTAACAACAAACTAATCTAATACATTAAAAACAATTACAAAATAACATATATAATTTCTCATTGTGTTATTGTGTTATCTAAAACACTAGAAGTTTTATAAAAATATATTGGTTAAATAACATAATTGTGTAGTTATAATTGTAAAATATAATGATAAATAACAAGTTTATATAATTTATAAAAGACAATAACAAATATAACACATTGTGTTATCTTTAATATTATTAGTTTTAAAAATGATTATTGATCAAGACATAGGTATGCACACCTCTCACCAATTGTCATTACATTACAACATAGGGTCATTTTGATGTATATTGCAAATGCAGAATAAGAAAATAAACATCAAAACAAACGTAAAACTCATTGTCAATCTTGATTATAAACTTCAATCATCAAACCATCTAATCACCTAGATCATCTTTGAATCGTGAATCACAATCAAAAAAATATATTTATTGGTTACTCACAATAACTAAATTTATCAAATTAGATCCAGAGATGTTTTTAATGAAGTATAAAGATTCTCAACATGTTCTTAAGAGTATATTGTTTTAACCATATATCCTCTTGCTTGTTCTCTAGTTTTCAAAAAGAAGAAAGAATAAAAACTCCAAACAATAGTTTTTTGTCCTTTTTCCCTTTTACTGATAGAAAGGATTCAAGGGAATCAAAAGCACTTAGTTAAATGTGAGTTGTTGGTCAACGAATCACCTAGTCATTATAGATTATCCTAATAATAAAGTTCTAATTCCATTTATGTATTACATAATTATATGAGTAAATCCCAAACTTAATAGCCAATTTAATACAAATTATATAATTAAAATTAATAATTTAACTAAAGTTCAATAGCATTTTGAATTAAATAACATTTTGAATTAAATAGAGTTCGCACTCCCGTGTCACCTAAACCGTTTAATCTCTAATGTTATTTTCTCAATCAACAAGGTTATCCAATATACTAAATTATATGTTGATAACACTAAAATTGCCAACACTCCTCCATTTAGTGATATCAATGATTAACTTAACCATCCTCATAAAGACACAAACGTATACATAAATGTAAATGTCTTGCTAATTGATTTTATATTTAATATATACACGATACAAATATTAGAATAGTAGGGTGCCTCAATAGATTGAACCCAAATTATCCATCTAAATACATAAGGTTACATGCATACACGTTTATAAATCTAAACTCTACTTAACATAATTTTTTAATAGCCTGTGTTCTAATCCTTTAAAGTATATATAAAAACTCAAGTCTAAAGCTTTTTGAAGCAACTAAACTTCATATTCTCAGAGGTCGTTCATTAATCTTGCACTTGTACTACAATTTATCATAGAACTATTAAAAAATAATTTTTAACCTCATCTATGTTGTAGTCTAAACATATACGTTGGAATGATTCTACTAATGTGTTCCAGTATCTTTATAAAAATCTTGTCACATTGAATTCAACATCTAACATTATATTATATGGGAATTGGATGTCTTGGCATAAAATATTTAAATAAACTTTGAACCCATCCATTTAGCTAATTTACATGGGATATCTTCCTAACTCTTTAGTTAGATAATCAGCTAAATTAAGCTCAGACTTTACAAACTCAATTCATATCACATCATTCATGATTGCTTTTATAACCATGATGTGTCTAACACCCAGCTAGACTTGTCGTTATCCAACTTACATCAAAAGACCTTTATATTAATTACCGAATAAAAATATGAATAAATACAAACTATAGTTCTTGATTCCTTTCAGTTACTTAAAAAGTATGTTTACTGCCTGTCAATATTTAGCACTAAGATTATTAGTAAATCATCTCAGCTTAGCTACATCAAATTAGAGCATATATTAAACATCCAATTGTCTTTGAGTACACTAATTGTGATATTGAATCACTTAGATTAGTCATAAGCTTAATGCTAGAATCTATAGGGATATATAAATAATATGCTCAATAATGTACACTGGTCTTAGAATGAAATATATGCTTTGGATAACATCTATATGTTTTCTAACAAAAAAATTAACAAAACATTGAATTGAGATGTAATTAAATTAAGGGCGCAGAAAGTGGAATACCTTTGGGGCTCTCCAAGTCTCTGTAGTTCTTCCCACAAGCTTCCTTGCAATGCACGGGTAACTTTGCTCCAGTGCAGTGGCTTTAAATTGGATCTTCGTGTTGCTGTGGCTGTTCCAGCAGGACGTGCAAATCCTCGACCTCTAGGTGGAATGGGGTTGTTACTTGGAAGTCCAGGAGCACGAGGTCCCAATGGAGGTGGTGGAGGACCACCACTTAGAGGTCTTGGTGGTCCAGGTGGAGGAGGTGGTCCAGGTGCTCAATAATGTTATCCAAAGCATATATTTCATTCTAATAGATCTCGTTTTAGGGATATATAAATAATATGCTCTCTATCACACCTAAATATTTTTTTAGGCCTTGATGTTTGAGGGAATGGCAATAAATGAAAGTCTAGAACACAAAACGAACCACAAATCTAGAAACTATCAAGTAACTTCAAACAAATCAGGCAAAAACTACCAACCTAGAACAACTCTAAATTCTAGTTTAATCAAATTATACTCAAGCATATGAGTACCCAAATCAAACAAATCCCAAAATAGATTTATCTTTGTTGTATATTGCAAATATACCTTAAGAAAATAAACACCAAACAATCCTAAAACTTGTTGTCAAACTTGAATATGAACTTCGATAATCAAACTATCAATCACTTGGATTTCTTTTTGAATTGTAACACCCGGTTATTTATAAAAGATAAAGAAAGAAAAATAAAGTGAAGAATAAGAAGGAAAAGTGTAATGCCTGGAAGTTTTCCTTGAAGCCGACGAAAGAAGAAAAGAAATAAAGTCCAAAGTCGAGGGACCAAACTCGCTAACGGGAGAAACTTGGATGAGTGGAAGTATAAACAGGGAGGGCAGCCCACACCCTCCCCATTCTTGCCATTTTCAGCCAAAGAGAGGGAGAAGAGAAGGAGAAAAGAGGAGAAAAGCTTGGTTCGGATTGATTCGAGCGTGGAAATCGACGTGTAGCGGGTCAAATCGAAGCTCTACTCGACGAGATCGTTTATTTGAGTTCTGGGACCCCTCTTTTACACGTTTTTGAATGATTTTGGGGCTGAAACACATCTGAAAACCATTTTTCGGGTATTTGGGTGTAAACCCGTTTATATATGTATGTGTATGTGTATGATTTGTTTGGGGCTTGATTTCGGGCTTGGTTGTGCTTGAATGATGTCGTGGTATGTTTCCCTAAGGTTTAGAATGGTTGATTTGAGCTTAGATGAGGTTTGGAAGAGTTTGTAGGTCGAACTTGGTGGATGCAGTTGGGGATGAACCGCATTCCGCACCCAGCTACTACTATGCGACCGGAGGTCCATACGACCGAATGGCATGTGACTGGGGGCCATACGCACGAAAGAGGTAGGACTGAGGTTCATTCATGCGACTGAGAGCCATTCGCCTGAGGGCTATGCGACTGAAAGAAATGCAGATGAGAGTCATGCGACTGAAGGAAATGCGGATGAAGGTCATGCGACTGAAGATCATGCGACTGGAGTCCATACGCCTGTGAGTTGTGCGATTAAGGTTCATTCGCACGAAAGGGATGCGACTGAGGTTCATTCGCATGAAGGTCATGCGACTGAGGTCCATACGCCCGAATGTCATGCGATTGAGGTTCATTCGCATGGGAAGCATGCAATTGGAGGTTATGCAACTGGAGGCCGATTCGCCTGAGTGTTCTCATACGTATGGAAGACCATGCGACCGAATTGGGTCCATACGCCCAAAAGACCATGGTATGGTATGACCTTTGGGAAAGTGCGGACGTACGCTCAGACCTTTGGGGTTGTTGATGAAGTGATGGGTATGGAGGATTTAAGATGATGTATGATGATGAGCTGATGATGATGTTGATGATGCATGATGATGATGTGATGTGCGTGATTCGTGTGATGATGATGTCGTGTGATTGTGCATGTTGTGTGTTATGCATGATGTATGTTATGGGTGTGCGATGTCGCCTTATGTGATTGATGTTGTATGTTTTTATGT
Source organism: Flaveria bidentis (assembly GCA_018326385.1). Classification (NCBI taxonomy): domain Eukaryota; kingdom Viridiplantae; phylum Streptophyta; class Magnoliopsida; order Asterales; family Asteraceae; genus Flaveria; species Flaveria bidentis. Next base: position 4,440 of record BJCM01271000.1, read on the forward strand.
TCCTTATTATTATGTATGATTGTCTTCTCGTGGTTTGCGTTGAACGTTAATGAATGTAATGAAAGTATTATGTAACGGAAAGTGGAAGATAATGAAAAGAGGAACGTAATGAATGAATGCAAGCATGAACGAATGAATGAGAGTAAGGATGGCTTGCACGAGGAAGAAAGGAGGTTCATGACTCATTGAGAGTTGTTAGCTCAACTTTGTGTGTATTTATAGCGTGCGATCTTGGCTAACTCATAAGGGGACATAGACACAGTGGGAGTTCAGTCTTGGTAACTGCTCCGATACGTGTGATATGGTATTTACTGTGTGCTATGTAGCGTGTGATTTTGGCTACCTCATGTGGATTATGTAGCATGCGATTTTGGCTAACCCATGAGATGGCGTGCGATTTTGGCTACACCCCAAGAGTTCTCACACACACAGGGGGAGTTGGTCTTCGTGACTACTCTGTTGGTGCGATTTGTGCGATATGTACGATGGACAGCATAAGGGATTATAGACACAGTGGGGGTTCAATTTTGGTAACTGCTCGGATACTGCGATGTGGTATTTACTGTGTGCTATGTAGCGTGCGATCTTGGCTACCTTATGCGTGCGATCCGTGCGATATTTACTTCGGGTACGATGATGCAAGGGTGCGATTTGTGCGAAAAGTGCGATATGTATGAAATGGATAAACCGAAGAAATGATGTTATAAATGAAGGAAATGGATGAAAGATGTAACGAACGTAATGAAGATAATAATTATATTATCTCTGTGTATGTATGTTGTTTGATCGTGTACGAAATTAAGGAATGGTTTTATAAAGGAAGAAAAGTATGTTTTATTATAAAACTAGAACTCACTCAACAACGCTGACTTTGATGTGCTTCCAGTTGGCAGGTATGTTGCTGAGGATGGCACGAGGTGACTACTCTGTTCTTTTGGGATGACATTCATTGTTATAATGCTTTTGTAATGAAATGTAAAATGTTAGTGTAATGATTGGTTGTATTATTTTGTAAAAGCATTTTGATGAAATGAAAATGTTGTTTTTAATGTTTCTGCTGCAACGCTTTTATGTAAGAAGATAAAATATATGTTTTGTGTGCGATGAAGGACCAGTTGTAAGCGTCCCAGGAGCGGGGCCTTACAAGTTGGTATCAGAGCCAAAGTTTAAGTGAAATGGGTAAATTTTCAAAATAAACCTTAACTTAAACTGAGAATGGGACGGAAAGGGAAGGGATGCCAATTTGAGTAGCTGCGTGCCATCAGGTATTTTCTTTAATGTTAACCGGTATTATGTGCGCATGTTAATGGTTTATGTGTTGTTGGTAGATTTAGATACTGATGTAGTCAGAACAGGTAATGCTTGGGGTATGAAGAGTAAAGTAAGTGGCTAATCACAACTGGCCACTGTAATTAGGGACTTACTATACTTGACATAAACTGAGTTGTTTCCTTGAATGACCGTGTTGGTGTTTGAATCTTTCAGTGTGTGTTAGAAGATGGCTGGTGGTATATCTTCTAAAGCTTCACATGGTGGAGGTGGTGGTGGACGTGGTGTTGGACCACGGGCCACAAGGGGAAGACCTAGAGTGGAGAAGTGGTTCATGAAGAACCCGAGACCCCTTATCCGGAGGGCCATGATGAGAGTGCTAATCTGAGAGCCTCAATGAGAGAGGCGGTTGCAGAGGAAGTGCATCAGGCCATGCAGACGATCCTACCGTCTGTAGTGACCGAAATGATAAAGGCCGTTAGAGATGGAGAGAGAAAGGAAAGGGGTAGACCTTCGGGCGAAAGGAGACAGCCCGAGACTGAAACGGTTCTATCTGATGATGAAGAGGAAGAAGAAGAGCCTGTGCAGGAGGTGGCACGAGGCTGTAACTATGGGGCGTTTCAACGATGCAAGCCCCCAACTTTTGATGGCAGTGGCACTGCTGTTGCTGCTCACCGATGGGTGAGGGAAATGGAAGTTGTTCTAAACATCAGCGAGTGCCGGGAAGACCAAAAGGTAAAGTTTGTTGCCCACTCTTCGTGGACTCAGCTTTGTGTTGGTGGGACAACATAGTCCAAGTTGAGGGTAGTTGGGCTATCGGAAGGATGAGATGGTCAGAATTGAAAAGGCTGGTGATTGAGGAGTTTTGTCCTCACCGTGAGATGGATAAAGTTGAAAGAGAGTTCCTGCAGCTGGAGGCGGGAACAATGACACATCAGCAATACACCACCAGATTCAACGAAATGGCACGGCTGGTGCCGGATTAGGTGACACCTCTTTCGCGAAAGATCAAGAGGTATATTCAGGGCTTGCCGACGGATATTCGTAGGCACATGATCGCTGCCCGACCGAGCACGTTTATGTCGGCAGTTGATTTGGCAGGGAGGTTGAATGATGAAAGAACTATGGTGGTGGTGGTGGCTGAAGACGACGAGAAAGGTGATGGAGACCGGAACTGGAAGGGAAAAAGAACCGGAAGGGGTGGTGACCCGATGAATAATAAGCACGCACGGGGGAATGACCGCCGTATGGTCACACCTGGTGCGGGGACGAACAGATGCGGTAAATGCGGGATAGAGCATTCGGGAGAATGCAAAAGGGGACCAAACACTTGCTTCAAGTGTGGGAAGCCTAGTCATGTGGCTAGAGAATGTGGGACTGTGAGATGTTACAATTATGGAGAAGTTGGCCACTTAAGCAAGGACTGTAAGAAGCCAAGGGCGGAAGGTTCGGGAGTGAAGAAGACTGGAGGAGAAGGACAGAGGGCGAACACAACACCAACATGATGATGCAAGAGGAGGCTAGAGCGGACCCCGATGTTGTGTTAGGTACGTTTCTAGCAAATCAACCTTTAGCTTTTGTGTAGTTCGATTCTGGCGCTGGTAAGAGTTTTATTCCTACTGCTTTCTGTGCTAAATTTCTTGTTAGTAGTAAGAGTATAGATACGCCTTTCGATGTGGTCCTAGGAGCGGATTGTTTGGCGGACTACGAAGTAAGCATTGTTTGCCACAAAAGATGATACGGTTGACGGTGCCTGACGGGATCACGGTGACGGTTTAAGGTGATCGAGTCACGACGATTCCGAAGGTGATTTCGATAGCGGTGGCAGGAAAGTGCATGAGGCGTGGACACATTGCCTACTTGGCCGATGTAAGGTATGTGGAGACACAAACACCCCAACTGTCAGATGTACCGAGACCGGAATAAAGATTATTGGTGGCCGGGTATGAAGCGTGATATGGTGGAGTATGAGATTAGATGCCTTACTTGTTCACAAGTGAAGGCTGAGCACCAAATGCCATATGGGAAGTATTGAGGTGATCGAGGCTACGACTGAGCAGCTCGAAAGGATCAAAGTCTTGATGAAGGTAGCCCAAGGATAGACAAGAAGCCGTATGTTGATAAACGGCGTAGACCGATAGAATTCCAGGTGGGAGAATGGAAAAGAGATGAGATAGTATTGCCCGCGATGGTTTAAGTAATAACAAGTTTAGGGGACGAAACCTATATAAGGGGGGTGGACTTATAACGCCCGGAAGTTTTCCTTGAAGCCGACGAAAGAAGAAAAGTAATAAAGTCCAAAGTCGAGGGACCAAACTCACTAACGGGAGAAACTTGGATGAGTTGAAGTATAAATAGGGAGGGCAGCCCACACCCTCCCCATTCTTGCCATTTTCAGCCAAAGAGAGGGAGAAGAGAAGGAGAAAAGAGGAGAAAAGCTTGGTTCGAGTTGATTCGAGCGTAGAAATCGGCGTGTAGCGGGTCAAATCGAAGCTCTACTCAACGAGATCGTTTATGTGAGTTCGAGGACCCCTCTTTTACACGTTTTGAATGATTTTGGGGCTGGAACACATCTGAAAACCATTTTTCGGGTATTTGGGTGTAAACCCGTTTATATATGTATGTGTATGTGTATGATTCGTTTGGGGCTTGATTTCGGGCTTGGTTGTGCTTGAATGATGTTGTGGTATGTTTCTCTAAGGTTTAGAATGGTTGATTTGAGCTTAGATGAGGTTTTGAAGAGTTTGGAGGTCGAACTTGGTGGCTGCAGTTCGGGATGAACTGCAATCCGCACCCAGCTACAACTATGCGACAGGAGGTCCATACGACCGAATGGCATGCGACTGGGGGCCATACGCACAAAAGAGGTGCGACTAAGGTTCGTTCATGCGACTAAGAGCCATTTGCCTGAGGGCTATGCGACTGAAGGAAATACTGATGAGAGTCATGCGACTGAAGGAAATGTGGATGAAGGTCATGCGACAGGAGTCCATACGCCTGTGAATTGTGCGATTGAGGTTCATTCGCATGAAAGGGATGCGACTGAGGTTCATTCGCATGAAGGTCATGCAACTGAGGTCCATACGGCGAATGTCATGCGATTGAGGTTCATTCGCATGGGAAGCATGCGATTGGAGGCTATGTGACTGGAGGCCCATTCGCCTGAGTGTTCTCATATGTATGGAAGACCATGCGACCGAATAGGTTCCATACCCCCAAAAAACCATGGTATGGTATGACCTTTGGGAAAGTGTAGACGTACGCTCAGACCTTTGGGGTTGTTGATGAAGTGATGGGTATGGAGGATTTAAGATGATGTATGATGATGAGCTGATGATCATGTTGATGATGCATGATGATGATGTGATGCACGCGATTCGTGTGATGATGATGTCGTGTGATTATGCATGTTGTATGTTATGCATGATGTATGTTATGCATGATGTATGTTATGGGTGTGCGATGTCGCCTTGTGTGATTGATGTTGTATGTTTTTATGTTCCTTATTATTATGTATGATTGTCTTCCCGTGGTTGGCGTTGAACGTTAATGAATGTAATGAAAGTATTATGTAACGGAAAGTGGAAGATAACGAAAAGAGGAACATAATGAATGAATGCAAGCATGAACGAATGAATGAGAGTAAGGATGGCTTGCACGAGGAAGAAAGGAGGTTCATGAACTCATTGAGAGTTGTTAGCTCAGCTTTGTGTGTATTTATAGTGTGCGATCTTAGCTAACTCTTAAGGGGACATAGACACAGTGGGAGTTTAGTCTTGGTAACTGCTCTGATACGTGCGATGTGGTATTTACTGTGTGCTATGTAGCGTGCGATTTTGGCTACCTCATGTGGATTATGTAGCATGCGATTTTGGCTAACCCATGAGATGGCGTGCGATTTTGGCTACACTCCAAGAGTTCTCACACACAAAGGGGGAGTTGGTCTTCGTGACCACTCTGTTGGTGCGATTTGTGCGATATGTACGATGGACAGCATAAAGGATTATAGACATAGTGGGGGTTCAGTTTTGGTAACTGCTCTGATACCTGCGATGTGGTATTTACTGTGTGCTATGTAGCGTGCGATCTTGTCTACCTTATGCGTGCGATCCGTGCTATATGTAATTCGGGTACGATGATGCAAGGGTGCGATTTGTGTGAAAAGTGTGATATGTATGAAATGGATGAACGGAAGAAATGATGTTATAAATGAAGGAAACGGATGAAAGATGTAACGAACGTAATGAAGATAATAATTATATTATCTCTGTGTATGTATGTTTTGTGATCGCGTACGAAATTAACGAATGGTTTTATAAAGGAAGAAAAGTATGTTTTATTATAAAACTAGAACTCACTCAGTAACGCTGACTTTGATGTGTTTCCAGTTGGCAGGTATCTTGCTGAGGATGGCACGGGGCGACTACTCTGTTCTTTTGGAATGACATCCATTGTTATAATGCTTTTGTAATGAAATGTAAAATGATAGTGTAATGATTAGTTGTATTATTTTGCAAAAGCATATTGATGAAATGAAAATGTTATTTTTAATGTTTCCCCTGCAACGCTTTTATGTAAGAAGATAAAATATGTGTTTTATGTGCTATGAAGGACCAGCTATAAGCGTCCCGGGGGAACGGTGCCTTACAAAAAGAAATAAAGCTCAAGTGGAGGGACCAATTATGTCAAAAAGGACAAAATGTTTAAAAAAGTGGGTGTAAAAGGGGGATAGCCGCCTATCACTCCCTCTACACACAATTCTCGGATGTTTTAGAGAGAGAAAGTGCAGAATTTGGATTTTGAAGAAGAACAAGAGTAGAAGGCTGAATTCAGGTAAGAATTCGTGTGTTTAAGATGTTCTTAATGTTGGGGTTTGTTAGAACATAGTGACATTGTTTAACCGTTTAAACTTTCTGAAAAACGCAGCGGAAAGAGAGTTATAACATACTTTATATTCTGAAATTTCAGGTTTTATATTGATGTTATAAGATATGAACAAACCCAAGAACATAAGGATCTTATATATGTGAATAAAACTAGCTATAT
>BJCM01271001.1:0-28819 GCA_018326385.1 Flaveria bidentis
AGATCAACGTTAATTCCCCCTCCCCCCACCCCACCCTTAACTCATATATAGTAAGATAGTGTTAGGATCATTATTTATTGTTCATGTCTGATATACATATATATATATATATAAAACAACACAAGTAACATAAGACTTAATTTATGTTTATTTAAATAAATCGTTTTATGGTTCTGAAAATAAAAAATGGTTCTGTAATGATCTTAACCCTATATAAGCTTTTAAGAGAAAACATAATGTTTTTTTGGTAGGTTTTTCGGAACAGAAAGAAAGTAAATGAAACATGCCTGTAATAGATCACCGATGTTGACCACAAGTGCACCACGGGTCGGAGGAACATCAATCCATTGATTTTGATAAAGGAACTGGAGCCCTCCGATTTCGTCTTGTAGAACCACCGTCAAGAAACCACCATCCGTGTGTTTGGTTATTCCCATGGTAAGATCTGGTTGTGGACACACAGGATAATAATGGCCTATGAATGTAAGCCCCTTGTCGCAATCAAGATCGTTTAAATAATCTGGTTTCAAACCTAAGGCCTCTGAGATCAATTGAAATAATAAGGCTCCTAGTTTCAATACTTGCCTCGAGTACTCGAGTTGAATGTCTCTACAAACCTCTGGCAATTTTTCTGGGGTTGGAGGTGATGGAGCCATAAACGAAAAGAACGTGTCTCTCCAGTTTGCGAAATGGGAACTATACAGATCAAAATTGCTATTATACACCATTGGTTTTAAATTATCTCTAGTGTAAAACCGTTTCTTAATCTCCACATCTTGTTCATGAAACCTACGAACGCCTCGAAGCGTCTCGTTCATCACACTCAATGGGATTCCATGATTCACCACTTGAAAAAACCCGAGGTTTTCCGAGGCTACACGGATCTTCTCAACCGTTGATGCTCTATCGGTGGATCCCAGGTCTATGATTGGAAGTTCAATAGAGGTGGAAGCTTTGGGGATGGTCTCGGGTTGGTTGATGAAGATACGAGGGACTTGTCGAATTCCAGCATCGACGAGGCCTTTGACACCGGATTTTGTTTCGTCGAAAGCTTTGAGCTCGGTTACTCGATCGTAGGGTATGATGTTTGAGGCTGTGGTCTTGGTGTTAGCCATGTTTGTGATGGTGATCGTGTGTAAAGTTTGATTCTAATAATGGAAATATGGTGTGTAGTAGAGATATAAATATAAAAGCCTCCATACTCAAAATAGCAATGTTTGTTACTTGGATCATAGTAGTTAGGAGTATCAAGTTAATTAATGACTCAAAAAACATAAATTATCTTCTTTTGATAAACACTAAGGTTGGTGATTTTTGAAACCGAGACAAATGGTAATGTATGGGGTTAAAGTGTTTACGTCGTGTAAATAAACTCGTTAAATAATCACGATTATTTGAAATATGTTAACTCGTGAGCGTATCTAGTTAACGTATGTTTTGATTATCAATTGTGTATCTCAGGTAATCAACAAGAAAAAAACGTCATCAATACCACACATACAAAATAATATGTCACAAACAAATATTCAAAAATTTTTATTCAGATTCGAATATTTGAATAAGGATGAGCTCGGTACCGTACCTGTACAGAACCGGTACTGATACCGAAAGTACCCGGTCCGAATTTTATATAAAACGAGTACCCCTACCGGTACCGATTTTGGTATATGGGTATAGGTACCTTACCGGTACGGTACCGGTATTTCGGTATCCAATACCTCTTTGGTACCTGTTATCTCCGCAACATTATTTTTTAGTCTTGTTGCATGGTTCATGTTTAGTTACGTTATCCGGTACTTGTTTTTTTACCCATTACCCTGTACATTTTTAGTACCCGATACCTCTAAAAGTTTATAATAACTAAACAAAAACAAAATATCAAAAAAACATCCACATGTTTTTTTTTACATAAACTTAATAATGCATTCTAAATATCAACAATTTCACAGATGCTTACCACTCAGCAGTCAACACTGACCCAAAAAATAATAATAAATTGTTTTTTCTTTTTGGTGATAAGTTTCGCCGCAAAATAATAAACATCAATAAGATCAATACCAATACAAAAAGTTTCAAAATATCAAAGAAAGTTAATCTTCGATTTGATCACTATATTGTCAATCCTTTTTCAAAATAGGTTATTCGTATTGAGGTACTATCAAGGTACCATACGAAACTTTTGGGTAAAGTACCGGTACCGGCTAGTACCGATCCCGAAATGTAAGAAAATCAAGTACATGTACCTTATATAAATTTTCGGTACCAGCTGAGTACCGGTATCGGTACGGGTACTAGGTACCAAATGCTCATCCCTATATTTGAATTCTAAAAATATATATGTTTTTAAATATATTTATGAAATATTTTAATTTTTTATTATAAAGATTTTGGATTTTGGATTTTGGAATTTTTTACAAAAACATCTGAAATATCCGAAATTTCTAATTAATATTTAATATTTAATATCTTTTAGAAAAATATTTTGGATAATTCGGATATTCAAGTATCCGAAAATCCTAAAAATCTCTATCCGGATCTGAAATTTCGGATATTTCAAATATGAATTTTCGTATTCGGATATATAAACACCCGTATTCATAACCTTTTTAATTTGTTTGTTTTTATAATTATATGAAATATTTTACCACTGAGTATATATATATTTCTCTAAATAACAAATAGAGTATAGAAACTATAACTTTCAAATCGGACTCTTAAACGGGTTGCACTGCCTATTAGCTTGTTATATTACTACATTATCATGTCTATTTTAAAAAATGATGTGTTGGTTTCAATAATAAAGTCATTAAAGTTAGAGTAGCATATCATTTTTTAAGATTAAAGATTTAAGTTACATCTAAAACAAACTAATTTAACTTGTCTATGGTATAGTTCATAGTAGAGTAAAGTTATAGAAAATAAATATGTATATCTTATGTACCTCCTCTCTGTACATATAGTTCAAGTTTGTAGGTGTATTGATACTCTATATAATTCCATTGTAATTTTGTTTTATTTTTTTAGTTTTTATTTGGGCCGTATAGTTTTTCAGTTTTTGTTCAGCCTTTAGTTATTCACTTCACTTATTTCAAGTAGCCCCCAGGGTTTGCATTTTGCAATTGATTAAGCATCAACCTTATGATAAGACAATAAGTTATAGCCCTAGATGAAATTAAAAACAAAATCAATTCAATCACATGTTAATTAGTTTTACGGCTAGTAACTTACCCTGTAGGTAATGTCCCGCTAGTATTTCACGCATTTACAACTAGTATTTGGAACAAATTCAAAAGTGTTCATGGTGGACAATGAGTTCATTTCATAACACAACTATTTAGTAAGTTTGTTATTGTTATATATTTAAGTTAGCCTATTTGGATTTTTACTACCTAACAGAAGCCCACTGATGACAAGCAATAATATTCAAACCACGTAAAATGTATATTTTAACATATGTATAATAATATGGGCTCCCTAACACTTTAATAAGTATGAGGTTTTGAAGTACATAATCATAATATAACTTAAAGCTTAAAATGAAGTAGACGAGGAACACCATCAATCCCTTTAGATGCGGAATACCGATTGAAGTCGTGAATGGTGGTTTCTCGGTACCTCGGTGGGTTCTCATCGGACACCAACTCCTTGATCGGTCCATAAACCTTTGTTGATGGCGCTAACGAGGTGCTAAAAAAACACGCGACTGACACCCTTGGCCCTTTCTCATTCGACACCACTCTATGCTCCACACTTTTCAATATGTCATTCGATATCATCTGAAGCCAAACAAAATTGATTAGACCGTAGTTTTAAGTTTACATAATCAAAACTACATGATATTAACTCGCCTGTAACAGATCACCGATATTGATCACAAGTGCACCAGGAGTTGGTGGAACATCAACCCATTGGTTTTGATGAAGTATTTGGAGCCCTCCAATTTCATCTTGTAGAAGCACGGTGAGGAAACCGTCGTCCGTGTGTTTGGTTGCACCCATGGTTAGATCGGGTTGTGGACAAGCGGGGTAACAATGGCCTACGAACACCAACCCCTCCTCGCAATCCAGATTTTTTAGATAATCTGGCTTCAAGCCTAAGGCCTCTGAGATCAATTCAAATAATAAGCCACCTAGCTTCATTACTCGATTCGAGTACTCGATCTGAATGTCTCTACACACCTCCGGCAGTTGTTCAACTGCCGGAGGTGATGGAGCCATGAAAGAAAAAAAGGTGTCTCTCCAGTTGGCAGCAGGAGAACTATACAAATCAAAATTACTATTATACACCACTGGTCTCGTAGCATCCCTAGTGTAAAACTGTTTTTTAATCTCCACATCTTGTTCATGAAACCTACGGACGCCTCTAAGCGTCTCGTCCATCACACTCAACGGGATTCCGTGATTCACCACTTGAAAAAACCCGAGGGTCTCCGAGGCCGCACTGATCTTCTCAACCGTTGATGCTCTATCGGGTGATCCGAGGTCTATGATTGGAAGTTGAATAGAGGTCGTGGAAGCTTTGGGGATGGTTTCGGGTTGGTTGAAGAAGATACGAGGGACTTGTCGGATTCCCGCATCAACGAGGCCTTGTACGCCGGTTTTCGTGTCGTCGAAAGCTTTGAGTTCGGTTGCTCGATCGTAGGGTGTGATGACTGAAGCTGTGGTAGTCATGTTTGTGATGATAATTATTCATTCATTTGTGAAGATTGAATCTATAAATAGAATTATGCAGCCAACTAGAGATATAATAGCCACCACACACTCGTAGTAGCAACCAATCTTTGACTTTAATTAGTGATGATAACATCAAACATATGCCTACAAAAATCAACCATGTTATAGCAATCTTTGATTTAATCAATGATGATATTATCAAAACATATGCTACAAAAATCAACCGTTGGTTTAACACCATAGAATAATTTTATAAAATAATGATTACGTTTCAAAATTGTATTAAATAAGTCATTTGTGTATTTCGTACTAACTAGATCATTAAATGTTTTTAATGTTTAAATCCTATATATTTGCTCGGAATATCAATCAAAATAATTTTTTTGTTTGAATAACCTCATTATACGTATAAAATGTTATGTTCGTTTATGTATAAATGTAAATTCACAAGTCTAAAAAGTTATGTCAAGTTACTTACACTTGTGTAAAGCGATGAGTGACTTATATATTACATTATTTATATATGTTTATTTACCCTTTTACGCAAAATACTTATTTTAATAGTTGTTATTTGTTATATTTTTCTATGTTTTCAATTAAATGTGACATCTTTATAGTTTTTATTTGTTACTCGATATTGTTTTTCCAATTATAAATTACATGATATGGTTTCGACTAGAGGTGCACAAATCGAGTTGAGATTTGGAACCAGGTCGGATTGTGCTCAAATAAATTCAAACCGGGTCTAACCGGATTTTGGGTCGGTTTCAACCCGGTTTCAAGAGGGAAAAATGGTATTAAAAAATTCGGTTTAGACAAGTTCGGGTTGGGTGTGGAGGGGAGAAACTAGTTTGAACCCTACAAGGTTGAATCAGGTTGGATCCGAGTTGAGAAGCTACCGGGTTGAACCCAGGTTGGGTTCGGGTCGGGAAATTGGGTTGAATGTGTGCCTCTAGTTTCGACTAGTGAATTTGTAGAGCGATCAATTCGGTTAACGGCTTTTTTTTAACCCTACCTGACTTTCCAATTGTAATTTTGTAGTTTTTTCTTATTATTTGGGCTGCGTATTTTCTTCGAGCCTTTCGTTAATTATTTCAAGTGGGCTATTAGCTATACACTATGAGCTTTACATTTCGCAATTGATTAACCATCAAATTTATAGGTTTATAATATATATAGTAAGTTAATAACCCTAAATGGAATTGGAAACAAAATCAGCATATGTTAATTAGTGTTAGAATGCGTTAATGTTTATTAAAGTTGGCAAACAACTCTGTTTGGAACATATTCTAAACTCAAAAGTGTTCATGATGGACTTGTGTTCATTTTAGAACACAGTTGTACAACAAGTAACTTGTGTTCTAGTATTGAAATTGTGTTTATTGTTTATATATGTTTTAATTAGCTAATTTGGATTTTTAAACTAGTTACCTGAAGCCCGTTGATGACAAGCAACAATCATATTACATAAAATGTATATTTAACACATATAATACACAAGATGTAACCGCAAATCATTACGAGTTTCTGAATTCTATAAGTATGATATAGTTTAAAGCTTCAAATGAAGTAAGCGAGGAACACCATCAAGACCCTTTGAGAAGGAATACTGAACATAGTCATGAACGGTGGTTTCCCTGTACCTCGGTGGGTTCTCATCGGAAACCAACTTCTTGATCGGTCCGTAGACCTTCGTTGATGGCGCTAGGGATGTGCTGAACAAGCACGCCACCGATATCCTTGGCCCTTTCTCATTCGCTACCACTCTATGCTCCACACTTTTTAATGTGTCATTCGATATCATCTGAAGCCAAACAAAATTAATTAGAACGTAATTTTAAGTTTATATAATCAAAACTACATGATATTAACTTGCCTGTAATAGATCACCGATATTGATCACAAGCGCACCAGGAGTTGGTGGAACATCAATCCATTGATTTTGATGAAGTATTTGGAGCCCTCCGGTTTCGTCTTGTAGAAGCACAGTGAGGAAACCGTCGTCCGTGTGTTTGGTTGCACCCATGGTTAGATCGGGTTGTGGACAAGCGGGGTAACAATGGCCTACGAACGCCAACCCCTTGTCGCAATCCAAATCTTTCAAAGAATCTGGTTTCAAACCTAAGGCCTCTGAGATCAATTCAAATAATAAGCCACCTAGCTTCATTACTCTATTCGAGTATTCGATTTGAATGTCTCTACACACCTCCGGAAGTTGTTCAACTGCCGGAGGTGATGGAGCCATGAAAGAAAAAAAGGTGTCTCTCCAGTTGGCAGCAGGAGAACTATACAAATCAAAATTACTATTATACACCACTGGTCTCGTAGCATCCCTAGTGTAAAACCGTTTTTTAATCTCCACATCTTGTTCATGAAACCTACGAACGCCTCTAAGCGTCTCATCCATCACACTCAATGGGATTCCGTGATTCACCACTTGAAAAAACCCGAGGGTCTCCGAGGCCTCACGGACGTTCTTAACCATTGATGCTCTATCGGGTGATCCGAGGTCTATGATTGGAAGATGAATAGAGGTGGAAGCTTCGGGGATGGTTTCTGGTTGGTTGAAGAAGATACGAGGGACTTGTCGGATTCCAGCATCGACGAGGCCTTGTACGCCGGTTTTCGTGTCGTCGAAAGCTTTGAGTTCGGTTGCTCGATCGTAGGGTGTGATGACTGAAGCTGTGGTAGTCATGTTTCTGATGAGATGATGATCGTATGCAAAGATTAGTTCTATAAATAGAAATATGCAACTAACTAAAGATATGATTTGATTGCCGCCACACACATTATTGACTGAAAAAAACAAATCAAGCCCCCAAAAATATCAAGTTCTAGTGTTCACTTTGATTTTTAAAGTCCCTTGAAGACTTTTAGTTCTCTTTTTAATAATGATAAACCTTTTATTATAATAATTGAAGATAAGATATCATGTGAAATAATTTTAGATTCATTATGGTTTGGTTGAAATAAGGTTTTCTTTCGAACGTTTTAAAATCATGATTTTACTCCTTGTGGTTTGCAATTCGTTTCAATCAATTCTAACCCACTAACACCGTTAGCTTTTCTCTGTTAACTCTAGGGACATTTTAGTCAATTTATTAATGAGGACTAATTTTGCCATTTCTTCAAACTTGTTTAGTAATGTAAAGTACCAATTATGTAATTTTAGTAATGCCATTAATATAAACTTAATAGTCATCTACAGCCGCCACCGGCCACCATCACTGGCGCCGCAACCGGCCACCATCACCGACGCCGTCACCAGCCATCATCACAACCCCTCTTACATTTTTATTCTTACATTTTTATTCAGACACCAAAACCTACCCCACCACCTCCTACCACCAACATCCACCTGGCCACCTCCACCATCACACCACCACCCACCTCCACCATTTCACCACCACCATCGCTCCACCATCGCTCCACCATCGTACGCCACCTCTTACACCAACCACCACACTGCCACCACACGACCCTAGACGAAGCCTTATCACAGGCGGCCAACCACCCTCACTCTCAGATCCACCATTGATTTGCTTCAAAAACCCTAAATCGATTTGGGTGTGTAGAGATGGTCATGTATAGTATTGATTGGACGATGATGATGACGATGGTGACAGATGAATGAGAGTGGCGGTGGTGCAAGGGGTTGACGAACTGTATGATCTCGGTTGTTATCGGAATTCAAAATCTTCAAAATGATGTGGCTTAATATTATTAAAACATGTAGAAAATATGTTCCTCCATAAGTGGTTAAAGGTTTAAGTATATTAAGGACAAAGGTGTACACTTGAGAGTTAGATTACAGCCGGTATGCAAGTGTGAGTTAGTTGTTCTAAAAAAAAGATATAATGTTTCGATTGACTAAAGCAAGCTAACGTTGTTTTGATTGACTAAAGCAAGCTAACATGGACAGACTCTCAGCTTGGATTCGATTAACCGAAAACACATTTTTATGTGTTGAACAGGTCGGGTCGAGAGGCCCATGCCATAAGTAGTCGAGTGTGTTGTCATATTGTACTAATAAGACTAAATCTAAAGATAACAGCATAACTTAAATTAATGATGAATCCTTAAACTAGAAATACAACTTGAAGAATGTGGCATAACTCTGAAGCAACAACAAAACCTTGGCACAAATCATACAAGAGATCACATAAAAATCTCAACGGTTCGGGAAAACAAAAATAAGAAAACCAAGATGCGACCCTACAACACCGTCTCTCTTAGACGGTCTTCGTTTTGGTAGCCTTCTTTGTTGTTGAAGATCTTCGTGGGATGGAGTTCTTCATCCCGATGAAGAACAGAAGTCCTCCCAACAAAGCCAAACTCTACAAAAACCAACGAGCAATAAGTACATTTTCAAGAGTTACAAAAAGATCCTAAAGAACGGGTAAAGTTCACCCGTTTGAAATGAAACATGACTCGATTATCGACGTGTCCATAAAGTAAATGGTTTCTAAAAGCATGCGTTCAAACCTGTGTGAATTGGATGAAAAGCTGAAGGAATTCTTTTTTCTCGATGTCATAGTTGTAGAAGTCGAATAAGAGGGGAGTAGCAATCAACTGGTGCAGAATCTGAAAATGGGTGTTAAAGATAAAAGTTAAACGACGTGTTTTAAAAATGCAAAACATTAACGGTTTTTGTAAGCTTGAGTTGCTAACCAGGAGTGTGGCACCAATGGTACTGCCGAAGATGAAAAGGAGGCTTCCAAGAGCTTTAAGGGCTATAGCTCCAGCAACCAAGAACTTGATCTGTATGATGATCGTTTAAATTTCACAAGAATAAAGTTATGTTCAGAGGTAAATTAACATAAAGTGTTGTGAAAAAGATGTATGAAATTAGTTATACCTCGAATTCAGGCACTTGGACACCTGTGTGTGTTGTGAAATGCTTTGAAAGCACATTGAATTTTGGTGTAAGGGCAGTTGCTGCTGATCCACCATCAACTCCAAAATCATTAAACCTGCATTCCACATAGGCAAACGACTCATAAGAAAGTTTCTCTTGTATGAGACCATGAAATTTCTTGATGAACTTTTAGTTTTTAAGCAAACTAAAAGTTTCACAACAATAGATGTTTCATAATGCTGAAAGATTCACAGCATTAGTGATGAAAATATGGATTCAAATTCATAAAGTACATCATGGATCATTTAAAAAGGTTGAAAGGATCAGTTTCCTGTGAAAAGTTTACAGACACCGAGTTTCAAATTATCTTCCTCTACGAAGTAAGATGAATAGATGACATCAATGATATATGGTGTGTACATAGGTGTCCCTCCACATGAGGTTGAGGGATCGAGTCTCATTGTGTACAATTGTGTAAATTTTGAAGTAGAATTTGATAACCGTGTGTTTGTCATTCTAAAAAAAGAAAAGAGAAACTATGGCAACACTAATTATATCAATTAAAACATCAAAAGCAACAGATCCTTCCTCTTTAAGTCTTTAAATAGCAACGATGTCCAAACTTTCATAAAGTAATAATACCACAATTTCACAATTTATAACAAAAAACCATTCTAATATAGTAATGTACTAGTGTGAGTTAACCTATCCAACTAGTAATGATGTAAGATCTAACATAAGAAACTGCACCATCATCTTAAGAACATTGCTACTAAGATACACAATTTAAATGAACATTGCTACTAGGAGCAAGTAGCAAGTAGCAATTAGCTTCTAAATTTTTATAATTCAAAATGAAAAATTGACTTTAAGAGCACTAATCAAGCAAACCTAACGCATACTTACAAACACTTTGTAAGCAAATTTCATCCATTCAAAACATAATAGCTCATGCTAACTAAACAAACACAACTATAGATCAACAGTGACACTTAATACACAAGCAAACCTAAGGCATACAGGTAAACAAACACATTTACAGATCATGAGCTGTTAAGTAAACAACCACAATTACAGATCAATACCGAAACATAATAGCTCGTGTTAACTAAACAAACACAATTACAGATCAACGACATTTACTACACAAGCACTTCGTAAGCAAATCATCCTCCATTGAACAACAAAACACCTAAACAGCTCGCGTTAAGCAAACAAACAGAATCACATCTCAACACCGACATTCAAGTATTCAACACACACACATCTATATCAAAACGAACTCAAACATCCAGATCCAAACTTACATAAGCAAAAAAGCAAATCACACAACACAATTGACTTTCAAACGATGTAGATCTGAAGTATGATGAAATTGAACTTACTCCTGCCAAGCGGAGAAGAGGAAGACGGAGACGAAGAGAACACGACCGATGAAGGATAAAAACGCCATTAATGGAGGTTGAAGCTTTATCTCTCTAGTTTCTCTCTCTAGAAATTTGTGTGTAAAGTGATGAAGAGTAGAAGACAGAGAGAGAAACAGAGGTGAGTGTTGTGGTGACGAAATGGGGGAGATGGTGGTATTTAAATTTTGGGGGAAGTGAGGGTTTAAACTTTAAAGGGTGAGTTGCACTTTCGGCCCTTGAGGTTATATGTTTTGATCATTTGAGGATTTAGAGTATTTAAATGAACGATTTAGTCCCTTGTGGTATAGCTCAATGTTCAAAATTGAAATTTGAAAAGATGTGGACCTTGATAATTTTTCAACTTTTGGTTTAGGTTGTGGTGTGGATTAAAATTGGGATAAACGAGTCAAGCCGGCTCGCAAGCTACTCGAATCGGCTCGAAAAAAGCTTCAATTGAGCCGAGCTTAGACGAGCTCGAGCTCAGATTATTGGTTGTTTACTAAACTAGTTTTTTGTTTATATATTTTTTATTTACATATTAAATATATATAAATACATATTTACATAAATTGTTTTATTAAATATATTATTATGATAGTAAAATAGCATATATTATGCTATTATGCTATATATAAAAAGTATGATTATAAATAATTATAAAAGTCATTATAAAAAATAAAAATTTAATACTTTAACAATAAATGAGCCGAGCTCAAGCTTGAAATTTTTTTGACGAGCTTTATAAATAAAACTATAAACGAGCCGAGTTAGAGCTCGAGCTTTCTAAAACCAAAACGAGCTGAGCTCAAGCCTAAGCGGGGCTCGGCTCGACTCATTTACACCCCAAAAAGTAAGTTTGGATTGGGTTGTGTTAAAGGATACTTGCACCCATACATTTTTATTAGTTTCTCACCTCTTTTTAAAATCAGATAAAATTCATTCATTTCCTTTTAATGTTAAAAGTTTAAATTAATTTATATGATATGATCTTTTTAGTGAGAATATATTGAAAATTGGAGGGTGGAGAGCATTTAGCTCCTCCCTCTCATTAGGACACGGGGACATTAGGTTTCTAGCTCAAAAGGATAATTAATGTAATGTAATGAGTTAAAACTAATTTGGATCTTCTCATATTTTTTGGGTAATATTTACATATTTCTAGGTGATGTATACATGTTTCTTGAAATTGTTAATGGAAACCGGCTCTCATACATTTTTCTTTTGTTTCTTGAAATTGCTAGCATAGGTTGAACCTTTTTAAGTTGATAAACTAGGACTGGATGCGTAAAATATCATAATATCATCGATAAATATTTGTTTAGAAAAAATAAACTTATATTTATTTATTTTTTGTCTCATGTATTTTAATTTCACTTTTAAGTTCCCTAAACTAAATATATTCATACAATCTTTACTTCAAACCAATATCTTAATTGCCAAAAAGTAATCCACATATAAAAAATGTAATTTTGATTTATATTTTTCTTTAATACTCACTAGTGGTAATTTATCAGTGTCACAACTCTATGATTAATAATATAATAACTTTTCTAAACTTCTTCAAAGGAAATAAAAAGTCAAAGTTCTAATACTTAAAGGATGCAATTTGACATACCCAAAAAACCATGAAGGGAACAAAGTGACATTATCCACATACTTGAACACACTGATTTGGAAACAAAAACATCGGTTTCATCGAACTACCCTACGCGCGGGGCTACGGCAAGTGACTTACACTTTCTTTTAGCAGCTTGACACGTGTCAGAACGAAGGCATACACGTAGTTGGACCAATAGAAAGCTCCAGGCCACGCACGCGCCATCGCACGTGGCTTTTATTTAACGATAATGGTCAATGGTTTTGTTAATCGCGCGTGTGATTATTAAGTTTGACTAGTTTACACAATAAGCCCCTAGGGGATTTGAAACTTTGCGTTTTTAGTCCTTCAACTTTACATGTTTTATTTATGGCTGCTTAATGTAACCTTTCTAAACAAACGGGATCTTGTCTTATATGTGAGGTTTAACAAACGGGATTTTGTCTCGTGTGTATAATTAGGCTAACTAATGGGGTCTTGTCTTCTTATTACACAACATAAATGATCTAATTATGTTAAAATTGAGTTTAAAAGACTAGTTTATACAATACTTTTTATGAGTTTTGATGTTATAGTAACTTAGATATTGAAAGTAAAAAATGTTTTCATTTGCGTTCATTAAACGTCAATAGTTTACAGAACGAGGCGTAAATCAAACTAGTTTGGACGGTTCATTAGTTTATCATGATCAATTGGTTAGTCTTGTCTAAAAACCTTGTTGAAACAAGGAAGAAGGAAATCATTAGTGTTTTTGACATGTTAATCATATTCATTTGTATATGTACATTAACTCATACTAAGACAATTAAGTCATACTAAGTCAACAGTGACGACTTTTGATTTTTAACTAAACACGCACACATGTTAGATTCAGTTTTTGAAACATTCTTAGAAACTACATAAACAATTATTGTAGTAGTTGGAGGTGCAACGTATTTAAATACTTATTAAAATTCGGGTCTAAAATTTATTTTTTATCTTTTAGACAGATGAAATGTTCAAAAATAATGAACGGAAAATTTATTCTGCAAGGATTTATCAAGGTAGTTAACACATGAAAATAATTTTAGATTAAAACTCATGAAAAATTAATATTAATACTTTAAAATATGTATATACACAC
Source organism: Flaveria bidentis (assembly GCA_018326385.1). Lineage (NCBI taxonomy): Eukaryota > Viridiplantae > Streptophyta > Magnoliopsida > Asterales > Asteraceae > Flaveria > Flaveria bidentis. The sequence goes on from BJCM01271001.1 coordinate 13,658, forward strand.
ACTTACATATGTTGTTCAAAATAATAAATAAACTATACCAATAAAGTGAATCTTGAACGTAGTAACCACTTTCTATGTCACCTTTCAATGAAAGTGGGCGCAACTACCTTGGAAAAATAATACTTTAAAAAAATCGTAGACTACATTAAGCAATGTATTAGAGAAAGATTTTCCTCGTATTATATGTTGTTTAATGTGTGTTTTAAGAATAATTTAATATGTTTAACGCTATAATAGAGTTTTTAATATGAAAGTGATGCTTTAATGATATATGATTAACTGTTGTTAATTATAATTTTTTTAACATTAATCAATGTACTAAACATGCTTAGGATTACATTTAAAAAAAATTATGCTTATAATCCTAAGCATGGTTACATTCAATTTCCTTAAAAAAACCATGAATAAGGTTACACTGTATTTTCAACTCATTTTTAGACATAACCAATGTCAAAACTTTAGTTTTTCACAACTATAGTAAGGGTTGAAATTAAAATAAAATAAGTGGTTATATAACGTGTTGCGGCTTAAAAAAGCACATTCTTTCGTGACTCCTATATTTTTTTTTCAATTTAGAACAGGTTTTATAAAAATAGTCTCTTGTATTGTAACCATCATCCATATCATTATTGAAAATCCTAGTTTTTTATAATAAAAAACCATAAATCTATGCATTACAAATTTACAACACATAATGGGAAGTTGCATAGCACGTTGCAACTTGAGATTTATAATATTCGTCTATTTAAAGACAAAGCATATATAATACTTTTAGCTCCGTGCTTTTGAAAAAGAATAATAATAAATAAAATATAAAAAATACTAGGTTAGAAACTCATATGTTACATAAAAGAAATTCAATATATTAAAATAGTTAGTTTTATTAATATGTTGTATGTTACGTGTTATTAGCCACTAATGAAATAATAAAATATAACTAAAATCTTATAATGATAAGATTTATATTTTGATTTTTAATCATTTTATTTACTTATCTAAAATCATTTTCATTTAAAACGAGAGAGACAATAAATAAAATTTTAAGCTTCATCAAAAGCTAACACGTTTTTTTTTTTAAATTTTTTTTATTATACTATTAAGTTAACCTTTTCAATATGAAATCATTAAAAACCTTGTTAAATTTATTTATTATTTTAATTGTATCATAACTAAAATATATTTGGTACTTAGGCCACTAAAAGTCATCACGTGCTCTCTATTTTTTCTTGGATGACATATCAACGTCACGTCATATTTTTTTATTTTCATTGATTTTTATTTGTTTTGCAATATGTCAGCTTCAATTTTACACTCTTTTCCAGTTTGACAACAGTGACAACCACAAAATAAGTCCTCATGATGCCCCTTGAATTTTCACTATATTTTGAGAATTTTGGTGTCACCAAATTCGGGAGTCGTATTCCCACCCAGGGCCAGTTTCACCAACCCTCCCCCGGCACCACACCATACCCAGGGTCGGGTGTCACCAACTCTCCCCGACACCACACCGTGTGACTTTAGCAGATAAATTATTCTTTATATATTTTGTAGTTACATTTTTCATCAAAGATTTACTCGTATATCTTCAACATAAGAAGATACAAGGGTTGATTGAGGTAAATTATCACCAATGAAACACTTTTTTTACTTAATTACTATTCTATTATGAGAACTTTCCCTGTGGGTCGAGACAATCATCATCACATTACAATTTATACATTCTTATACCTCTAAAGTAGGAAGAGAAGAGTCTTAACATTCAAACTCGAACGAAAATCAATAAACGAGGATGAAGGAAAAACCTTTTTTTATGAAGACATCAAAGATTGGATGGAACATGAAAAACCAAATCCAACTCGCATAAACTTTGTTGAACACAAGGAATATTAATCTCGACGTGAGTTTTCACGATGATGTTGCATCAGGCTGTTTGAAAGGTAAACAACAATGGTGGTCACACTAAACGCTAGAAGCATGAAGTAAAGAACAGTGAGGCTCAAAATGGCAGGTTCCGAATGCAAAATGTTTTCAGAGATAGACAAACGCTTTGAAGACCAAGATTGTCAATGGTCGGGTTTTGTCGTGGGTCATCTCCAGCTGGCAGAATGATCGGGTTTGGTCGTGGGTCAAAATGGGCAATTTTGAAACGGGTCAATGTAGAGGGACATCTCACAAACCACTGTTTGTAATAAGAAAGGACAAGGGTAAAATGTTTTTAAGCAATTAAACCCTAGTGGGATAAATGTTACCTGCACTAATAAAGTAACACACCACAACCAAAACTGATCACCTGGCTCTCTATGAACTGCAAAACTGAAGCAGTTGATTAGCTGCTACTGTTGCTACAACAAAATTTAATAATTTGATTCAAAAAAGAGAAAATACAACAGAATTGTTTAGCGTGATTCAGCGCTTCCTCTTGCTCGAAGACTTGAATCCAATCTTCTGTTTCTTGAGTGTTTCTGTTTCAACGCTCTCTTTTAGTTTCTCCAAAGCTGAGACAGGATAAAATAACGCAGTTTAGAGCTAGAATAACGACTTTACAAATATCCATGAAAGTGAAACTCGAGAATCGACTGTAAAAGTAAATATACAGAATAAAGACCAAACATAAGTATAAAAAAAGAAGTTACCTTCGTCGTAGGTCGATCGGAGGTTCTGTACAGAATCTAAGGGAACTGTATGTGTAGGACAAGAATCGATGTCAGCTTTCTTCAAGAGTTTCTTGAATTGCTTGACCTATAAGAAGATGTACACAAGTGGATGAGTAAGCACCAAACAACCACAAAATGATAACAAAAGAAATCACTATTAAAGCCTTGTAAAATTTGTTTCTAAATACAACTAACAACAAACAAAAACATTTTCTAAATTAGAGCAAAAGATCAGAGATATGAGGAGACTTGCTGCATGATACATTCATACTACATATACTTGAAGCCCTTTTCAGGCATATGGGAAAAAATACCTCATCGTTATTTAACAAGGTGAAACAGCGCCCATAATTCCCGGCTCTTGCAGTTCGACCAGCACGATGAATATATGTTTTAATGTATGGAGGCTTATCGTAGTTAATTACATTTCTAACCCCTTCAACATCCATTCCACGTGTCATTGCATCAGAAGAAACAACAACTTGTATTCCACCTTCTCGAAATCCCTTCAATGTCTTGCTGCACAATCAAATACGTAATCACTATAAGTGAACTACATAGATCTAACCTCAAACACTTGTAAATTGTTCAGTCAGACTTCTTGAGAAAATCCCATAGTATTGTATTACCAGTGATGATGAACACAGCTTGAAGGGGAAAAGGCGTACACACTCTCTTGTATATAATTAAAAAAAAACTAAACATTAAATAGACTAATTAAGCTCACCTTCTAAGACTTTGATGTTGATTACCAGAATACTCCTTGATCTTGATCCCTAAATCTCCAAAAAATTTAAGTAATGTGCATAATCTGTGAGTTGACTCGACTGATGATGTGAAAACGATGCATTTCTCCCCTTGTAAACTTTTTAATAGGGCAACCAGGTACAGAGGCTTCATCTTCGGTTCGCATATCTGCATAGAATAATGTAACTTAGTTTTCTGAAAAAGTGTATATATTTTAACGGTCATGTGAAGTATTGCAAGAAACATGATGTCATTAAGTAAGTTTTTAAAGGAAATATTATGGTTTATAGAAACCACGGTGGAGAACTTTTGAGCAGCATTCATTACAATGTGAAGGCTGAAACTCACGTAATTTTTCTTTTGTTTTTGAAGGGAAATGGAGCGCTCCAGACAGTTTAGGGTGTGTGGATGTGTGTTATAGATCTGATTATCTGATTGTTGTGACTTATGGTTATTAAATTGGTTTCTAGTGTTCGGATAAAGTCATTCTACATATGGTGATCGATTTCATAACTGTTTAAGCAAAATATATTATTTAAGAAATATTAAGAATACTAATTTAACCCCCTTTTACCTATATTCTCATAGTTGATAACACTAGTAGATATATAAGTATAGGTAAATATATGATGATTTATAAGAAAAAGTTAACAAATAATTTATAGAAGAGTAAGGTAGTAAACATTAAGTTGTTATATTTCAATTATAATACTTTAAGAATATATAACAATGGATTTTTGGTCATTTTTATCTGTTTTCTCCACAAATTATTAGAAACTGTGAAGCATTCAACCAGCTAATTATCTCATCACTACAAATTCAAAAGGCACATTCAAACACTATACCCTACAACACATTTATTATAACTGACTGTTAGTTATGATTATGATGAACGATATATAATTAGTTAGCCATGAGAGCGTACCAATTTAAAGGACTCCAAATTTTCCGGAAGCTGATAACGTATATTCCCCGTTGTCAAGAACAATGGATGGTGTAGATTGAGTTGAGCAAGCTTGCTTGGATCTTGGGTTAGTGTGGCAGATAGAACCATCTTCACAAGCCTCGGGTATGGTTTACTCTTAAATCCCCTCTCTACACCACTGTAACAATATATTTGGATCTAAGCACATTTAATGTAAAACTATATGAAAGTTGCTTCATTACAAAATAACACCACCCTAAAAGAACTGCCTATAAGAAAGAAAAGTGGCTCAAGCCTTATTTATAAAGCCTGAAAGAAAATACATATTAGTGTTAAGAACTTAAGATTTATATTACAAGTAAAACGATATTTTAATCATGAAATAGTTTCTGATACTACATGGTAAAATAGCTTTACATACTGGAATTAGGGAGACAGGCATTTAGGGTCAGACATTTGGGTCTACCTAGTTCTATAACAAGGCTTTGGACCGGGCTTAACCAGGATCAAATATTAGGACTGATGTGCAACTTTCAGGCTTAACAGGGACTAAAGAGACAGGTGACTTTGGGCTGGGCACAGCCCAGAAAAGAACTGCTTGTACATATCTATTCTACAGGGCCAAGTAACCTAACAACACAACACAGAAAAAACTGGCACTTACACTCTCCTTATAGTCTTTAAGGAACCAAATCCTGAAGGAAGGGAAGTGTTGGCATAAGCAAAGAGGCCATCGACACTAGAGCTGGTACACTGGAGCACTGTAGGAAGCCACGATTGATATGATTCACGTAGCAATCGGTCGGTTTCATCAACTACCTAAATTACAAAAACATATATAGCATAATTTCAAAACATAAGTTCTTAAGTAACCACAAATTCTCAATAAGTGACTTACTAGGAAACGAAGATGCTCAAGTGTAAAACCCTTGGTATTATTAATATGATCCATAAGCCGTCCAGGTGTTGCTACTAATATATCTACAGCACTTTGCAACTCTACATAACGAGAATCAGAGTCAGGGTCATAACAGATGCCTGCCTCCAGTTTCGGTCTCTCAATTAGCATCGAAATTTCATCTGCTATTGATGATTGACCAACCGCCAGACCAACAGATAACCCTACTGCAGGTGCAATAGTGGCAAAAACATCCCTAACCTAAGAAGATTAAAAAAAGAATACACATTGATCAAACAGCATACTAACAACAGTACAACATTTGATTTAGGTTTGATATGATATTAGCATGTTATGCCTAACCTGCAAAGCTAAATCACGAGTTGGCAAGACCACTAACGCTTGAAGGCATTTGACAGCACGAGTTGAAAGCATTTGCACAATTGGCAGCGCATACGCTAAGGTTTTCCCACTTCCTGTTGGTGAGTTCACACAAATATCTCTCTCAAATGATCCAGGCCCTATGGTCTCTTGCCAAACTGCCACTTGAACAGGAAATAGTGAATCAATCCCACTACTGCACAAAGCCTCTTCGAGCCTAACGTTCATAATTCAAACAAACAACAATGTTCAACAAGGTATACACAGATGAGTAGATGACACACACAAAACAGTAAGCAAATAAGAAAACCATTAATTAGGAATCTTCCATTAATAACAACACATTTGAATGTTTCAAATTCTACGAAAAATAGTGCCCACACTTCGGTTCATCCAAATTTGAGTTCTAATTGTAGAATCAACTACTTATTGACTACAATTACTAAAATAACTCATTAATGTCGAAGATTAGAACACAATTAGATAACCACATCAAAATTTAGAATGATTTAGAATTAACTACTTATTCGACTACAATAACTAAAACAATGGTTTAATGTTGTAGATTAGAACACAATTAAATAAGCTCTTCACAATTTAGAATGATTGTCGAATTAACTACTTATCCGACTACAATAACTAAAACAATCGGTTAATGTTGTAGATTAGAAAACAATTAGAAAAACGCATCACAACTTAGAATGATTGTCGAATCAACTACTTATTGAGTTCAATAACTAAAACAATTAACTAAAGTTGTAAATTAGAACACGATTATCTACCTACATCACAAAATTACAATGAAAACAAGCATTTGAGACGGCATAAACAAATTTATAAAGGAATCGATACCTAGGGTGGAGAAAGGGGAGCTGAGTGAGGGGACACTTGTTGAAGGAGCTAACATCAACTGGATTTCTCATCCATGGTAACACTGCTACTTTTTTTGTTGAAATCTTCTGCTCTTTTGCTTCTTCCTCCATTGTTGCAGTGAAGAAGAAGAAGAAGAAGATGATGATGATGATGATGATGATGATGATGATGATGATGATGAAGAAGGTGATGATTTTGGTGTGATTTTGCAGGTTTTTGAAGAAGTAAAAATATACAGCGATGAGCGAATGTTGAATGATGCCCTGAGACCGACCCAAATTTTATTTGGGCCACGATTTGGTAGGAAATTTTTGTAAGGCCCATTATAGTGGATCTATTAGTTAATCCGGTACTGGCATTATTGGTATTACATTTAAAGGTTGTTTTGTAGCATTTAAATAATAATTCAGACTGTTTGTTTCACGAACAAATATCTAAATAGTTCATACTGTTTTTTTATGAGGAAATGTCTGAATAGTTCAGACATTTGCCTCATAATAGTTAAAACATCTTATTTGAATTGGTCAGACATTTGTCTTTGAATAGTTAACCGATATACTAGTTGCTAGTGGTTCAAACATCTTAATGGTTTAACACTTAATGGTCTAGATCACTTATTGGTTCAACACTTAATCATTCAAAAATTGACAAACAAACCTTTAGTTAAAAAAATTATTGTAGGACTCACCGACGCAGTAAACTCATTTACCCGCTAATACCCTATGTTTTAAAAAAGTTATGATATGATACGATTAAGGTTTGTTAAAGAAGTTTCTTACACCAACTATTTCTACTAATTTCTCTAATATCTTCTTATTTTCTAATAAAGGGTTAAAAATCAAACTTATAATATTTGCATAAACGGGTTTGAGATTAGAGATTTTATATGGCTGCAAGTCATAATATTCTGGACAGTTTTGTTCGATGATTGTTTTATTTTGAAATAATAATTTTTTACACAACTTTGCATATTTTTGGCTTAAGAGTATCAATGTGATGTGATGTCCCTCTCAAAGGGTGATTATCAAGTTCCACTATAGACGTATGATATAATTTAAAAGTGATTCGTGAGTTTATGAGTTTCTCATCAGATAAATCAATAAATAATGAAAATAAAAATTAGTATTTTGTTTATGTTACCAGAAATAATATATAATGAAAAGGAACACTCAAATTTATTTTGTCTTAAAACATATAGTGATTATAAAGTTTAATTAATCATGTACGCTCCTATCATCACTATAATATTGCTCATAAATAATTTTTTAACAATACTATCTTTGGATCTAGGTTCCAATGATAAGTTTTTAGTAGTCATATTGTCTCAAACGACAATGAATTTACAGTTTTACATATATGAATCAATAGTAAATAGTAAATTTAGAGTTACAAAATGGATAGATAATAATTTAGAGCTACAAATGGATAGATAATGATCTTACAGTTACATATAGATGTTTAATCAAGTAAACTATTTCTATGATGAATTAACAATGGTCATCATTTTCAATAATTTTACACTGCATAATAATGTTGACAATCCATTATCCTTACAAAGAACAGATGATTTATAACTTAAAATGAAGAGAATCAAAAATGAACAAAATTTTTATTTATGGAATAGCTTCTTGTCGTGTTAAAAAAGAAAATTACCAAAATAAGAGCTGATAATAATGAAACCAGAATTACTGAATTACAAACCAAAATCATATGAGGAACCATAAACCATCTAGAAAGAATCCGAACCACCTTGGCATGGAACCCACATTCTAACACTTCAAATCTAAGTCGTCTTGGTTTTTATATGCTTCTTCTTCATTGATTTCCTTGGAGCAACATTCTTCATTCCAATGAAGAACAAAAGCGCGCCGAACAGCGCAACGTTCTGTAACAGGTGTCGAAAGGTTTAAATAAAAATATATATGTATGAAAATAATAAGACAATCGCGTGTGAAAGATACATGCTTTTGAGTTACGATTTGTATAAGTTAAAAAACAAACCTGCACGAATTCTGCAAGAAGAGGGTGAAATCTTGGATCATCCATTTCGTAGTTATAGAAGTCATGTAGCAATGGAGTCATAAGTAGCACATAATAAATCTGCAGACGAGGAAGAAGGAAAATATTTAGTAATTATATGATTATGAGTATTTTGATCAGATTTTAGTGCTGCGCGTTCAAATGAGATGGGCGTTTTGTGGGGTTCCGTTTCATTAAGGGAGAGACTGCAGATTAGTGAGAAGAAATGAATGACTGTAAAATTCCCACCTGATTGAACTATGTTCCAGTCAGTAGTGCATACGATTTTATTAGTTAACATTATGGGTGTTTAAATGGTTCGTGTTCGCGGGTAGACGAGTCAAACCCAAAATTTGACATGAACCCTAACACGACACTAACCCACAAAAAGGTGACATAACATGAACCAGACATGACACGAGTTTTCATGGGTTGACATGTATACGGCCCATTTAACCCCAAAATTTTACTTTATTTTTTACTTTTTGCATGTTAACCCAAACACGACCCGTTTAGCTAAACATGTTCTTGGGTTCAAGCTGAAACGGACCAGATCTCATTTAGATTAATAAACTTTAACCCGTGAATTTTGTGTTAGATTTTTGTCGTATTGTTTTGTCTTGTCAATAATTCCCACTCCTAGTTAACAGTATATTACTAGATAAAAATGCAGAAAGATAACACACAGAGGGATAAGGTAGTTACCAGCAAATAGGCACCGGTGGTGCTGCCAAATACAAATAAAAACCCACCAACACCTTTAAGAGCCATTGTAGCCAAAACAACATGCTTGACCTGGATTAATGAATATATTGAAATTAAAGAACTAATAATAAAAAAACCTCATAATATGAAAGCATTAAATCAAAAGAAATTGAGTAATTGACTATTTGAACCGTCACACTTCAGATTTTTGTTGCATACCAGTGTTCTTTCTACCGAAAACACAATAAAAAACACTACACTCTGCAAGATGTAGCAATTTGGACTATAAGTGGCGAAAAGAATGTTTTTTTTCACAATTAAATTTCAATGGTTTATCCAGATTCGCCTATTCTTTGCAGTGTACTGTCATTTTCTATTTTTATTTGTCATATTTGTTAATCCATTTGATATAGATTAGAGCCTCACATCAATTTTTGGCACTCCATCTCCAATCTTGGCGGTGAGATATCTTTGTATAGACGAAATTTTTGGAGCTAGTTCCTTTGCAGCAGGGCCGCCATCATCGCCAAAATCATTGAACCTGATATTTTAAAAAAAAACATACAGCCTTCAAACATTGGAATTAACAATACGCTTGCAAGTGGCTCTAAGATCTATGCATACTTGAGATCTATGTCATATAGCCAAAAGATCGATGGATGTGTTTAAGTGTTACACGAATATCTGAAGCAACATCAATAACAACCAATATGTATGATGCATTCAGTACACAACCATTTTTTATATAGAGAACCTCATAATCGCATATGCATAGTGCTACCCATATATAATGGAAGACAGAAAGAGAGTGGACTGTGCATTTGCAGTTTACATAACTGCATTATTTGTAGTCAAAGTAACAATTACAAGTGCTAATGTGGTGCTCACAGTTCTACACAAAACTTGGTTTGTATTGAATGACTCCTCTGTTTGTGTGTCTCGTAGACTGAAATTAAACCTATCAGCTTTTTGTAAGTTGTAACAATCATCAGGGGTGGATGTGTAATTTTGGAATAAAGCTTTCCCATACAATGTAATTTCATTTGCTTCAAAAGTTCTATAGAAAAACTTGAATTTGGAGACACGGTATGAAACTACGTGCTTTTGCTAAAAAGGGCACATTTTGACGTTAGGGGAATGCATCATAGACCGTTGTATATAATACCAAATACCAAGAGACGTTCATTTAAACTTTAACCATAATAATAACATGGAGCACTATATGCTACACTGAATTAACTCAAAAAGCATAAAAAACTGCAACTGAAACTTTTATCAAGAAATATTCCAGAAAAGTGGATTTTGAGCTATGTGAAGTTTTGAGAACGTTTTGGAATGAACAAATCACTTTACATGTGCAAATATACGTGACTGGAAAAGCTAGCAATAATGTCAGCAGGTTATAAAAGCTTATTGGAGATCAACACAATAAGAAAGTCGAAACGAAAAGGGATTTGGAACTTGGGATCAGATAGAACTATAGAAGCTTGACTGTTGATCAAATGTCTTGTAGGCCCTATGGTAACAAGACAACAAGAGAATCTTGTGAACTCGTATCAACATCATTATTCTTTGTATATAATGACAACAAACAAATTTCACTTTTATAAATTCCCCTGAACAAAAAATCCTATTATCTAGAAAACAATCTCCAAGCCTGCACACTGCAGGATTTGAACCCACAACCACTACGTTCACGAGTACACCATATCCCATCAACCTATCCCCTTAAGAACATTTCACTTTCATAAAGGAATCCATAAACTAAAAAGCATTCTACAAAATCTAAACAACATAACACACTCTAAAGAAAGACTCAACAACATAAACATATCCGACTCTAGTATTAAAGCATCAAGTTTTCATTTCAATAACAGATCACAAAATACCATCCCACTAAACGAAACCCTAGAGCCAACAAGCAGTGTGTGCACATAGATCACCCCTTTCACATAGCCTCAATCACACAATCAAACGTCCAAGATCGCACATTTCAAGATCAAATCAAACACCCAACACCCAATTTCAGACGATTTATCCTAAATCAAACGATACCCAAAACCAATCAGCCTAAACCAACATCAAATTCGCAAAATTGCGTCGGAAATCGGGGTAATAACAGATCTGCGTATGTGTAAATTGATGCATTGTTGTGGTAATGTGTATTGGATCGTGAAGATGTGGATCTAAAGAGGGGTGATTACGTACATTTGCCAAGCGGAGAGGATGAATAGAGAGGCAAAAAGGAGCCTTCCGAGGAAGGAGAAGAAACCCATTTGTGTGAGGGGGGTATGGGCCGCCGGTGGTGCTGCCGGTGGTGCCGCCGGTGGTGGTGGTGGTCGGAGCAAAATTGATGTGAGAGATCGAAGTGGTGGGTTGTTATCGGACTTGTGATGAGGGTATTTATGACACTGGTTTTGAACTACTCGCAAATTTGTGACTCCATATTGGTTCTTGATCCATATGTAACATTAAAACTTTTAGTTTTAATGAAAATATTTTATCTTAATCGGATTTACTAACCATATTTCAGTTGAGACCGTCTCCTGACTCTCTTAAGATGACACCCGTAATTTAGAAAAGTTTTTGGTTCAAGTATGAGTATTCTTTACTTAAATTAAGACTTGGATTTAACGCGTATCTTTTTTAATTGTATTGAGTATCTCGTGTCAACAACTTATGTAGTTAGCCTAAGGATGATTAGTTGTTGGTTCTTTAACTTAGCTTTCGAGATACGTTTGGCTTACATAAGCGTTGGATGTTTTCGTGACTTGACTTATTTAGTATTGTCTGATGCCTATTGCAAATGTTATTTCTCGTAGTTTAAACCCGTAACCTTAAAATCACAAAGCATGAATCTATTATTTCAAAACACATCGCCAAACTTAATAGATGTGCTTTCGTTGTTTAAAATGCTCGCTCCTTGCGGCTCAATCAAAACTCCACGAGGATAGCTTGCTCAAAATCAACTTGTCTGTAAACAAACCAAGCTCAGGTCAAAGTTAACTCGACTTGTAACCGTTTGTTGATTCATTGGCTCGCTTACTGGCTCGCTTACTAGCTTGCTTCACTCGTTTAGAATATGATCAGAAATCAATTTTCTAATTACTATAGATCAAATTAGTACATGATATAATTACAAAGACCGTAAATACGCGATGCTTTTAACATTTTATAATAACATATAACTACATATAAAATACATAAATTTATCATAGATTTTAAAATGTGTATTACTTATTCTTCAAAAAGGTAAAGTAAACAATATAAATTTTGTTATTTTTATATATGGTAATATGCAAAAATAAAATCCTATTCTAATAAAAAAGAAGCTGGCTTGCAAACTGTCACACTAAACACACAAAACAGTATTTTTAAGATCCAATTTGCAAGTATCGTATGCATCATAGTGGTACATCATGTATAAATGGGCTGTACCCATTTTTTTCTTTTTTTATAATAGTCTTTAATTTTTTCGTTTTAATTCACTACTTTTATATATTTAACAATTTAGTTCTAACAATTTTTACTTTCAAATTTGGATACCTATACTTTTTATATTTACATATTTTGCGTTTTACGTTTCAGTTTAAATGTTTCATTTTAACACACCACCATTTATGTGTGTGGTTTGACATTTGTACACTTATTTCCCCCAATTTAATGGTCTTGTCATAACGCACTGGTCCTATTGTTTTTATGTTTTTCGTTTTGTCTGTGTGGTCTAATATTTATATGTTTGCTTTACTTTCGGTTTATTTATTTTTTTGTATATTTTTTTCTATACGAGTTTTTTGGTATTGGTGGTCACTGACGATAGTGGGCAACTGGTGCTACTTAGCACGATTTTACACCCCCGTCGCAACGCAAGAGCTTAATACTAGTGTATTACTTATTCTTCAAAAAGGTAAAGTAAACAATATAAAATTTGTTATATTTTATATATGATAATACGTAAAAATCAAATCCTATTCTAATAAACAAAGAAGTTGGCTTGCAAACGTCACACTCGACACACAGTATTTTAAGATCTTTGGGTAAATAAGACTCTAACTCTTCTCAAATTTTAAACAAGTCAAGCAACATGAGCTTGGGTCAACTCGACTCACTCGACTAATCAAAACAATCGTATTTTAGTGGGTGTTTGGGATTATTACTTTTTAATCAAATTTTAACTTATTAACATTTGAAAAATTAATAAGTCAATAAGTATGTTTAAGAAACAAAAAAAAACATTAATAAAGTAGATTTTAAAAGGTTAATAAGTTTTTCTTACCACAAATTTTTTACATAAAATTAAATCATATTTTGGTTTAAACTCATGATCTTTCATCCAATAAACAAAAAATCTTATCATATCTTATCTTATTTTAGGACTCTAATAAAATATTAAATGAGGGTGTCACGTGTCAGTACCACAATCATTCTCACCAATTTTCCTCGTATTTCTTTCCTATTAAATAATTATCTTAATTACTAATAATATTATTTTAATACATTTTAATATATAATAAATTAAGAAAGAAATTTATTTATTAAGATTATTTCTAAATAAATTGATATTTTTAACAAAAGTCAAAATTTTTAAAACAGAAAATAATATCATATCTTAAAATAAATGATATTTTTTAAAAAAATTTAAAAAGTTGATATCACTATTTTATTATTTTTTATAAGAAATTTCTATAAAAATAACATTGTTATACGATTTTTTTAGAATAAATGTTTATTTTTTAAAAAATTTAAAAAAATTGATATCATTATTTTGTTATTTATAGTCATTTCTGATACGTAATTCAATCATATCATATTTTAGAATATCATTTTATAATTAATAAATTTATTATATCAATATTTTAGTTATTCAACCCGTGTAATACACGAATTTACTAAAACTAGTTTATCAAATAAACTAATTTTACATAAATAAAAAGTTTTAAGTAAATTTTAAAAAAATCAAAACATGTTACTTTTCAAAAATAACTATTCAACAAACTAATCGATTACAAACACACACCAACTATAAAAATTAAAAAATAGAGTTAATTACGCAAATGGTCCCTGTGGTTTATACAAAATAACAGGTTTGGGTACTAAGGGTTTTTTGTAACAGATTGAGTTATTGTGTTTCAATTTTGTAACGAGTTAGGGTATTAAGACTAACTGACGTTAGTTTTCTGTTAAATACAAGGACATATTTGTCTTTTTAATTTACAAGGACTACTAGTGTAATTAAAGGGATTGTTGGTGCCATTTATTATAAATGAATGTGTGTTTTTGTAATTTCATACACACACATATATATACTATACATATACACACATATATATAACCACCAGCGGGCACCACAGCCGGCAGCCCCCCACCAATGGCCACCACCACCGGCAGCCCCCACCACCAGCTGCCACCACCAACGGCAACCCCCACCACCACCGGCAACCCCCCCCACCACCGGCCACCATCACAGGCAACCCCCACCACCAGCTGCCACCACCATCAACGACCACCACCACCAGCGGCCACCACTACCAGCCAACCACAAAGCTTCTCGTACAGCCTTAGGCCTTCACGAAACCTCCAAAAAGATCACCAGACTCGCTAATCGTAAGCAATTGTTTCTCCTAACCGTAATGCAGCAAACAAAGTGTAACACCCGAAAATTTAATAGAAGCTAATAAGGGAATAATAAAGGTGGCAAATGCAAAGTTAACCTAAGATGAGGGACTAAGGGTGTAAAAGGACAAGAAGGTACAAAAGTGGTGGTTAAAAGGGGTATGGTCGCCCATTTCCCCCACCACACTCTTTTCAGACGAAATTTCAGAGGGAAAGAAGCGTGCTGTCAGGGATTGAAGAAGATCAAGAGAAGGGCCGGATTCAAGGTAAGGGTTCGAGGGATTTTGTGTGTCTTTTCTTGAGTTCTTGTGCCGATTATGTGCTTATGTGTGTCGTATCTTCGATTG
>BJCM01271005.1:0-12448 GCA_018326385.1 Flaveria bidentis
ACTTTCTTAATTAATATATAAAACACATAAACACGTAAACATAACATCATAATCACATTAACAACTAGATTATCACCCATTTAACATGATTAATTATTATTATGTCACCAACGTTAAACGACAACTAGTGTGTGCTCACGACACGTGTATGCAAATCTTAACGGAACTAACGGAGTTGGATAACGGAAATTTACCGGATGTCACACACGTGCTTTAAGTTGCACTTAACATAACAATAAGATGATAAGATGGTTTCAATGATTCTTTCACGATTCAACCTAAGATTTGGTGTCTTAGGATTAGAATAAAGATAAGATAAACAACTAAATATGAATTAGGATTTTGATTGGAATTTGGGTTTAACAAAAATAGCTTAGATGATATATTATAATTTAACTTTTATAAATTGATTAACTAAAATATAATGTGATTGAATTTAAAAGTAGCAATAATAGAATTATTAAGTCTAATCAAAACATTTAATTTATAGTATTTGTATGAACCTTTTTTAATATGTGGAATTAATTTAATAATTAATTAAATAATAATTTGATCAAAGATAAATAATGGAAATATTATTACTTGAAAGATTTGTAAAACGTTAAATTAAAATGATTCAAAATAATTTAAATAACATATATTTCTTATATATGAATTTATAATATCTGTATAACATATATAATATTTTATAAATTACAAAAATATTAAACTAAAATGTTTCTAACAATTTTTAATAAATAACTAATACTTTTTAGGTCAAAGTATTTAACAAAAAGAAGTTTTAAAATAAATTGCTAATTTTCTGGATTTTAAAATACAAAAGGAAAAAATGGCTTTAAAATGATTTGGGGTCCCCGGATTCGAAACTGGGTCTCTTGGGTGTAAAAAATATGATTTTAACCGGTCAGGCTAGCTCCCATATCTGTTTAGAATCCTTAAGAAATTTTTAAAACACAAATTAAGGAAAACCCCAAATGTTAAAGAACCCTAGAATCAGTTTGATTCCAATTGAACACTACATTGATGTAGTTAATGGAATCAAACTTGGGGCTTTCATTGTCCATGTGAAATCAAGTGTGTATGAGGATTTAATTACCAGAATGATGATCAAAACAAAATTACAAGATGAAGAACTAGTCGTGACGGGTGGAAGTTGGTTTATGGTGATTGAATTGATCATAATCAAATTCCTTGCATGTGTAGCATCCTTAGGTAATAAAGAGTGATAGCCCTTTATCAATTTTGATCTCAGCTGCCCAGAAGGTGGAGTTCGGCTAAGCCGTAGGTCCGAAATAGAGACGATGATCGATGGTGATGTATTGTTGTTTTGCAGATGAAATTGAGAGTTCTATTAGTTTAAGGGTACTGATTTGATGATTTACCCTCAGTTATTAAGGCACTATTCGATCAGTATCAAGTCGAATGGATTAAACTTTTAATTCGGTGTTCGGTTTCATTTGCATAAGCTTTAACAGTAAGGATATTCGAATTGGAACGGTCCTTGAGTTCGAAACTGATGTTGCGAAGGTCAAGAGCCGGTTTAGTTGTGTTTTAATGAAGCTTTTTGGGGGTTTTGGTGATTGCCGGAGATAGTAGCCGAAGTTTGTGTGTCCGACGGGTTGGGGTGGCGGTTTGGGTTACTTTGAACCAAATTACCCTTTTGGTCCCTGGGATTTTAATAGTTAATATTTTATGACCAAACTTTTATATTAAGTTTTAGAAATTACAAGTTAGACCCTTGACTTATTAAAACTAATTTAAATAATAAATCAGATTAATTATTTGTTAAACTTTTATAAGCTTGTAAACTTCAAAATTTAATTATTTATTTTTAATAATAAAAATTCATAACTACTAATAAAATTTTATGAGTTATTAAAAGTTATTTTATAATTTAATAAATTTTAAGTAAACTTTTCTATTTAATTATTTATTGTAAAATGATTAATAACACGTTATAACTATATAAAAAGAATTATTTATAACTCTATAAATTATTACAAGTTGTTTTAAATAATTAGTAAATAAATAATTCACAATGTAAGTTGCATTTAATCCATTAAAACAATTAAAATAATTTAATGATGGAAACTCAAAATGAGTTTGGGTTCGAGTTTATAATTTGAAAATGACGGATGTTACATTAATTAACCCAGAAACCTTTTGGAATTCCAACATTAATCTTCATGCATCTAAGCCTTTCCAACAAAGTCTTGTTCAACCTTTCAGCCAACCCATTTTGTTGGGGAGTACCAGGTACAGTAAGATGTCGGGCTATCCCATAAGTTCTACAAAACTCATTGAACTCACTATTATAGAATTCCAACCCATTATCAATACTCAACTTCTTTACCTTTCTCTCACTCTGAGTTTCTACTAGAGTCTTCCAATCTATAAACTTCTTAAAGGCTTCATTCTTATGCTTAAGAACATAAACCCAAACTCTCCATGAGTAGTCATATATAATAGATAGGAAATAACTAGCTCCACCTAGAGTACTTGTTTTGGTAGGTCCCCATAAGTTAGAATGTACATAGTCTAACACATTTGTAGATATGTGCTTACAAGTCTTGAACTGAACTCTCTTACTTTTACCCAAAACACATGTCTCACAAAAACCTACATCATTCATTTTAAACTCACTAATGATGCCTTAATTACGTAATTCAATGAGACCCTGTTCATTAAGATGACCAAATCTCTTATGCCACACCAATGAGCTATCATTCTGAGTAAGTACCATACATGCACTTCCAGGCACTGTCGATCCCTCTAATTTATATGTATTGTTACTCTTTCTACTACCGGTTAACAATACCAGGAACCTTTAACAATTCTAGCCTTACCATCTTTCAACCCAACATAATAGCATTACTTTTCAAAAGTCCCTAGTGATAACAAAATCCTTTTCAAACTAGGAATATACCTGACATCACTAATATCAACCTTAGTGCCATCATGTAGCTTAAAAGTGATAGTACCTGACCCTAGAATTTTACAAGGCCGATCATCCCCAAGCTTTACTTCACCAAGGTCTTCCATCTTCAACTCCTTAAAAAACTCTTTGACAGGGGTCATATGGAAAGAACACTCTAAATCAAGTATCCATTTACTAATTTCTTCATCACAAGACACATTCAAAACATCCGAGCTATCATTGACATCAATAGATCCTTTGGATACATGGCTAGTTTGCCCTTTTACAAAACTTGATTCACTTTCCTTCTTCCTCCTCTTCAGACAGTCTTTCTTAAGATGTTTATCCGAATTGCATACATAGCACCTTCGTTTGGTTCTTGATCTTGATCTAGCTTGACCGTTGCCTTTTGAGAACCTTTGTTCTAGCCTCCCGCGCACTACCAGCCCATCACTTGAATCTTCGTGTACATCGCTTCTTTTCTTCAATTCCTTTGAATTCATGGCTGCAAGAACCTCTTCCATTGATAACCTCTTCCATATGACTTTGGCAACAAATTCAAGAAGATAATAGCCTGATCTTCATCTTCTAATTTTGTGTCAATATTTTCAAGGTCCAAGAAAAGTTTGTTAAACTCATCTGTGTGATCTACCAAAGTCTTTTTTGCTGCCATGTGAAATGTATACAATCATTTCTTTAGATATAGTCGATTTGCCAATGACTTAGTCATGTACAGACTTTCAAGCTTAGCCCATATTCCAGCAACCGAGTCTTCCTTCGATACTTCTCTAAGCACTCGATCTCCCAAGGACAAAATTATTGCACTATGCGCCTTTTCCATGATCTCCCGTTTTTCTTTTTCCGTTAAATCCGCTAGCAAATTTTCCTGCCCTGTGAATGCTCCCACCAAACCCTGGTGTACAAGCAGCGCTCGCATCTTGACACGCCATAACCTGAAATCATTCTTCCCATCAAACTTTTCAAGATAACTTTGTGGACACCATCTCTAATTCTTCAATTTTTCTTTTGATCACCGCCGCGATCACGTTCTTTCTCCAGTTGAGCCAACCTTGGCTCTAATACCACTTGTTGTAAAATCAATCAAAGAAAAAACAATATTAAAGAAAAGATTCACCACTGAATGATTCAACTGTTATTGAAAACATTACACCAAGAAAAACGAGATATGAAAAATTAATCTTAATCCTAAATGGCAACTGATCCTTATATACACAAATCAGGCCAACAACCTTTAACAAACTATTTACACTTTACACCATTCGTGTTTACCAAACATATCTTCCGAAGATAAATTTCACTTCCAAAGTTAAAGAAACTTCCGAAGCCAACACCACTTCTTCAGAAGCAATATTACTTCTTTCGAAGCTTAACCTAATTTCTGCCAACACTTCTTCCGAAGCAATATTACTTCTTCCGAAGCTTAACCTAATTTCTTCTGAAGCATCATTATACCTCTATAATCAACTCTAACTTTCCACACATACGAGTGTTGAATAAAATTTACAAGATTAAATCCTATAATTTAGTGATATGGTAGCTTTGCATAAGTTATTCGAATTTCAATTAAGAATTAAAGTAAAGTAGTATTTAGGCTCCCGCTTTACGACAGAAGACGTAAAACTAAAATAAGTAACATCGATGTCACAACACCATCAACGATCACCAAAACCAGAAAAATTCATATTAAAAAAGAAATAAAAGTGAAAAAATAAATTTAAGCGGAAAGTAGTCATAAAAACATTAAACCAACATGTGATACGCAAAACATTAAAAAACAATAATTTAGTCGTTCGTTAAATTCTTATTTTATACAACCATTTATCTTCAAACTGTTTAGCTTAAATTCTTTTGGCTTTTTAAACTTATTTTTTTAATTGTTCCACTTTTTAAATAATTTTTTTAATCGTTCGTATTACTTAAATGTCTATAAAAATCTTCATGTTTTTTAAATATTTTATTCAAATGACTTTTTAAACCGTTTTACTAATTAAACTTCTTTTAATTTTGTTTGTCTTGTTTAAACATCTTTTTAACATCGGTTGGTTATTCAACGCAATGAACAACCTAAGACGTTTAAATAAACTAAACACAAGTAATTTTAATATTGTAGAAACCCTAATTGTAATAATCAAAACCAAACTTTTAAAATTTGTTCGCCTTATTTAAGCGTATTTTTAAAATCGATTAGTTAATCAAACATAATGAACAACTTAAAAATGTTTAACTAAACTAAACACAAGTAAATTTAACATCATATATAGAAGCCCTAATTGTAATAATCACAATCCAAGTTAATCCTAACAAAAAAACAGATGACGTAAAAGTATAAATCATTTTCAAGTCAACTTAAATAAAATACAAAAAAAATATCAAAATGGGAAAAAGATGTGTTTAATAAAATATATGGTTTAAAAAGGAACCATTAATAAACGAATGGTAAAAAATGGTTCAAATAAAAGAACGACATTAGTTACGTTTAAATGAGCCAAATGGTTAAAAAGCATGTATAATAAAAAGACGCTTAATAGAATTGAACGTTTAAAAAAAGATGTTTAAATAAAATAATAGTTAAAACGATTTTTACAGTTCAATAAACCAAATGTTTTAAAAAGAACATTCAAGTAAATTTAACAACTTAAAGAAGAAGTTTAATAAGCCAAACATTTTAAATTATCTGTTTGATAAGATGAATGGTTTAAATACGACGTTTAAAAACCGAACATAATAAGCCAAACATTTTAAATTATCTGTTTGATAAGATGAATGGTTTAAATACGACGTTTAAAAACCGAACAATGTAAAAAAAATATATAAAAACTTTGAAAAATAAAAAAAACAAAAACAAAAACATTACGTATATATAATATGTTTGTGTGACAGAGTAAATTATATTTTTGGTCCTTGAGGTTACTAAAAATAAAATTTCAATCTATAAGCATTTTGTTCATTTAATTAATTAAAAACAAGTTAAAAATCTAAATCTATTAGTGTATTTGAAATAGTTATAAAATATAAAACATAGGGCTTGATTATTTGAAAATTCTTTTTTGAATTCAAATGGTTAAAATAATCAAATCAGAGGGACGGAAATAGTAATTAACTCTTAAATTAATAATATTAAATCTAATCATAATTATGGATAAAAAAACTAGAAATGATATAAAATCAAATAGTATAATTAAAAAATATATATATATTGTCTTCTAATTCTTACAACTTATACAAGAGACCAACGAGTCAAAAGCGTAATACCAAACTCGAACCAAACCATTAGTAACACTTCTGTTTGGTTCAGTTTAAACTTCAACGAACCACCAAAATGAAATTCCTTAATTTTCTAGTTTAAAGCATAGCCTATGAAATTGCAGTTTTCTTGACATAGATCTTTAAAAATATATTTAATCATCCGGAGCAGATAACACAGGTTTGAAATCTTTAGGTCTTATTCTTATATTATTTTTCAAGACTTTGAAACATTGTTCTTATAAAACCGTGGAAGTATAAATCTATTTACTTATTTTCGTGTAGTATTTTATAGGCGATGACTGTGATATGATTCAACGGTGATAGTAGCTCCCACAAGATCAACTACTCGTTTGCGTCTTCCAAACCTATTCCAAATATGGCATTAGTTATGACACATAGGTGTTGTTTTGTCTGAGTATGTAATTACTTGAGGCTAAATGATAGGTATACTTGAGTAATTATCTATTGATTATGACTTGTTTATAGATTAAATAACAGTTTAATTGGGTTGTCTTCCTTTCAATTTATATTGCTTCATTTTGGTTTCCATCAATTAAAGAAGCTTTTAAAGTGATAAGTGTCGATATATTAGTATTTTTCATATCGATTCATGTCCAACTCTCCTAATAAATAATAATAGCAATAGTTATTATATTTATTAAAACAATTCCAAATTGAAAGTTAGATGTTGTACAAATTTAAAACTAAACTTTTTTTTATCAAAAAACTAAACTTTAAAAAAATAAAAGATATGAAAATTTTCAAACAAAAACCTTTCTTAAAAATACTAACTTTTTTAAAGGCGCTTTTTTATTTTATTTTAAGGATGATTTAACAAATAAAATTATATTTAAAAAACAAAATGTAAAAAAAATAATTTCATAAAACAAAATTTTAAAATGCTATTATCGTTGTTCTATTTGAAGTATTTATTTATAATTATGTCAGTGATATTTTAACTGAATTTATAGCTTTTAAAATTATATTATAACGACGTAATATTCTATTATTTTATTCAGTATATTACACGAGATATTAAGCTAGTTACATAATAAGGGCAACACTGAGGTTGATAAGTTCAATTTAATGATCTTTTTAATGTTTTAACTTATTTAAATTTTATCTTATATCTATATCTTTGTTTTCTGACTTTTGTAACCTTTTTAAATGATTTAACATATTTTAATAGAGAGAAAAGTAAAGTGGGGCCATAAATTTTAGCTGTATAAAAACGTAGTGTAGTGGATGTAACAATTTATTCAATGCGAGATTCACTATAAGTAAATAATATGAAGAAATAATGACATAAAAGTGAAGAATCTAACAATTAAATAAATATAAGGTTTACTTTGGTAGTAACATGAAGAGATAATGACATGATATGAAAGTGAAGTAACAAATTAACCATCTTCTTCATTAACTTCTTGAAAAATAAATTCAACATTTCTCAAAATTCGCAACATCGTGAAACATAAAAAACTTTTTGTTTTTTTAAATTTAAACCTACTTATTCTATGAAGAAAAATAATAAATTTATGAAGAAAAGGGTAAATTCAAAAGAGAAAAAAGAGAAAAAAAAATCTGGCTTCTAAGAAACAAAAAAAAAAACCCTACAAAATGTAGTCAAATTTGAATTTTATTTCAGTTTTTTTGGCTATAAAACATGATTGTGATTCTTAACTATTACCAATAATGATTATAAACATTAAAGAACTTCTTATGTCACAATTTATTTAATCTAATACTCTAATCATGGTACAAAAGAAATGTTAGTAAATTTAAAAGGTTTATAATAAAACCCATTGAGTTTTTTCTAAATCTGGAATTTTGTCACGTACCACCTGTTTGAAAAGAACAAAAATTAATATTTTTGTAAAATGCTTATATAAAAGAAAACCCAATAAGATGGTAATCACTATTTTCTGAATCCACTTAGCATCTCTAACAAAATTCAACCATTTTACCATACATTCATCCAATTAAATTTACCATATATACTCAATGAATAATTAATATATACGTACAGACGTGGTCACAATTACATACATCTTAAACATACCTATAATAGTTAATAGAGTTTTAATTCAACTTCATTTTATACTCAGATATTCTATTGAGACAATTTAACAAAATTAAAACAGTAAAAAATAACAAAATATGTATATTACATATAGCTTGAAAACAATCTCCGTAAACAACAATGTATGAATGGAAAAACTAGTTGCCAATGATATAAAATAAACAGAATATATCCCTTTGATTACGCCTCTATATATGCATCCTCCTATAGTAGTGGAATCAACCGTGCCGGTGGATCGTCCAAGACCGCAAACTCTTCATCTTGCGTTCGTCCAAGCCTAGCCAAAAGATCCGCACACCGGTTCACGTCTCTTTTGACATGAACCATGTAACATCTTAGCTCTGACATATCTTTCTTGCACGAGTTTATCATCCAACTCAATGGATCTAACTCGTCCACATCATTCACCGTAATTAACAGAAGAGCAGCCTGACAATTTGTTTCAATAATAACATTATTCAACTCCATAACCCTAATGAGTCGTAATCCCATCATAATTCCATATATCTTCGCAGAAAGACTTGTATCAAATCCGATGTTCCCCGTATAACCACATAGCCAATCGCCACAATCATTTTTTATAAGCTCACCGTAACTTGACTCCCCTGGATTCCCTAACGAACTCCCATCCGTGTTGAGTTTAAGCCAACCCAATGTCGGAGGATTCCAGTGAACTTTCTTATATTCAGGTGCCATAACGATTTGTACGTGTATGTGTGAAGATGACGTACTAGTTAATATTAATATTAACTAGTGAGGGTTGCATTTGAGAACAACAATGGGTTTGTATTTTTATACATTTACTTCACCGACTTTTGCTATTTATTATAATTCAATAAAATATATTTACACCTTTATCTAAGTATTATCTAAATGTAAAATTAAGATTATCTGTAACTTATCCATTATTTTTTTGAACTACCTTTTAAACATACGAGTGTTGAATAAAATTTATGAGTATAAATCCTATAATTTAGTGATATGGTAGCTTTCCATATATTATTCGACTTTCAAATATTAATTACTATATCATTTATGAAAGAATACGTGGAAAAGATACCTATATATATTTAACTAGTTGGATTCACCTTAAAAGCTAGAACCAAAAAGAAAGCAACTAACACTAAATCGAAAATGAGAACATTGTGAAAAATGTTAACGGATCGATTCCTCGAAGGTTCACTGATAGAACCGGAATTTAAAAAGCATGATAAGTTTATAAAAAAATTAAAGAATTAAGAATTAAAGTAAAGTAGTATTTATCTTCCCGCGTTGCGGCGGGAGACGTAAAACCATGACAAGTAACATTAATGTCATAACATCATCAACGACCACCAACACCGGAAAAAATCGTATTAAAAAGGAAATAAAAACGAAAAAAAAATAATTCGAATGGAAAGTAAGCATAAAAACATTAAACCACATATGTGAAACATAAAACATTAAAAAACAATAACTTAGTCGATCTTGACCCACACCACTAGCAACTACGGCGGCAATTAACACACCACCAAGCCACTATCCGTCGTTCTCGTCCTCATCTACATTTGCTTGCTATGTTATACCGGTGCCCACTGATCACGTGTCAATAATCTGGTGTTTAATTGATCTGAATGCTTAATTTTACATCATGATTATGATGGAACAAGTTCAAGTTAATTGTATTTTGGATTATAGGTGATTTGAGCTAAATGTCACGGACTGATTTGTTCAGCTCACGTGCGGCACTTAGATTCGTTCTAAGTTAGTCTTCTCGATCTCAGGTGGATGGTTTATGCAGCGGAAGTCTTTGTAAGGGAACAGTAGATTTTGTAGTGCGCAAGTAAGATGCTTGTGATGAATTTATACAACACAAGTAAGAAGCTTGTATTACAAAAAACACAAGTACAATGGTTTGAAGTTACAAGGAACTTAGGTGTGTGCAAATGAAACACCATCATCCTATTTATACTAGTCACAAGTACTCTAGATTGTTCTACATCTAGACAAGTCTTTACATAATATTTAAGACAAGATTTTTTACATGGAATTCTCTAGATCTCTCATGGTCTTTCATGGTATATCCATAGCTGATTTTTGTAGTGTTTTCTAGAGAGTTCTAGGGTCTTTAAGGGCTACACAACCTGCCCCTTTATAGAAGCTTTTTGTGCTCGGTTTCTAACACGTCCTGGGACGTTTTAGAGTCTTCCAAGGCTGCATAGTTGCTGCAGAATTATATGGGTTGTTCCCGAGCCTTCCGGGCAACCTTGCTTGCTTTGTAAGCGCCCCTAATCGATAAAAATTAGGGTGTTGTGATCTGCGTTTTGGCAGGTCGTGACATTCTCCCCCACCTAATGCCACGACGTCCTCGTCGTGTTGCCTGGATGCCTCATGAGTTGTCCTCATGAGTTTCATGATAGAAACGGTTTTGCCTCGACGCCTTGTATCTGGCTCCAAGGTAACGGTGTGCACTTGGTCTCCCTTAATGATGTACATGGTGTTGATGAACGATATTGGGCAGGCTTTGGCTTTCCGGAAGAAGTCCATCCCTAGCACAATATCATAATCTTTTAATGGGACAACTGAGAAGTGCAGCTTGCCTGTCCAGGTGCCCATCTTTGTCTTTATGCCCCATGTCGCTCCTTCTATTGGTTTGGGGTCTCCTGAGGCGCCCTTGATCCATCCTTTTTGCGTGGTGATCTTTAAGCCAAGTCTTCGAGCCTCTTCAGGTGAGATGAAGTTGTGGCTTGCTCCAGTATCAACCAATGCTTTCACAGGTTGTCCTTTGATCTCCATGTTTACAAACCGAAGTCCCTTTAATTCTGTCTTCGGGTTGGCTTTCATCGTGGGTGGGTTGGATTGGTTTGCCATCATCAAGGGTTTGCCTTCAACGGTACTTAAAGTATTAAGCAGTTGAAGTTGCATTGCTCCCAATCAAACTTCTTCTGGTTCTGATGGTTCATCGTCAGATCTGATCAAGGCTGTCAATCTAGCCTTTTTCAGACAATCTCACGTGTTGTGCGGTACATCGCAAAGGAAACATCCTTTGGTTTCTTGTACCTCCTTC
Organism: Flaveria bidentis; assembly: GCA_018326385.1. Classification (NCBI taxonomy): domain Eukaryota; kingdom Viridiplantae; phylum Streptophyta; class Magnoliopsida; order Asterales; family Asteraceae; genus Flaveria; species Flaveria bidentis. Next base: position 11,311 of record BJCM01271005.1, read on the forward strand.
CCATATCTTGGGGGTTGTTGGTTGTCTTCCCTTCGAATATGATTTTGGTTATTATTGTGGGGTCTCACTCCCCCACCTTTTGCATCGTTATCCTCCGTAACGATGGGTTTTTGTGATCGCCTTTCACTATGGTCGATCAAGCTTTCAGCAACAACGATGGCTGAGGACAAGTCTTGAACATTTCTTCATTCAAGTTCAGTTCTTGCCTATGTTTGTAAGCCATCGATGAAGTATATGAGAGAGTCCTTTCGTGACAAGTCTAGAATTTCTAGCACAAGGTGTCACACCCCAACCTTGACGGCGGAATCATCGAGATGTGAGGGTTAAGATTGTTCACAGCCACATAACGCTATATTTAAATGTAAATATTAAAATTATAAGTTTCAAAAGGAATTACAAACATAAGTCTCAAACACGAAATAATTCCAAACATAACATAACAAAACATAATTCTTTTATTCCATTAACTAGGTCCAAATCCTAGATTATTGCAAGCTTCATTAGATCACTTTAAACTTGAGCATTACCTGAAACATGATAAAAATAAGATGTCAACTAAAAAGTTGGTGAGTTCCAAGGTTTTCATACATAATATAACAAGGTTACAAGTAGCAATTCATGTCATAGGTTATAAGTTAGCAAGGTTATAGAACACATATCGTTACAACCAAACCTCGACTTGATTACAAGTATATATGATTGGCTAAGTGTATTTGGTTCTCATGATGAACAAACATACGTCATCAGGAGTCGGCAATACATCGAATTTAGCACCAATAGGCTTGTCAGGCCCAACGATCTAAGATGTCGACAGGCTAGCAATAGTTAATGATTGCAAACAAAATATGTATCTTATATAATCACTTACAACACACAAATAACCATGACAAAATATAATGATGAATTGCAAGTGCTTTACAAGTTCAAACGTTTATAAGTGTATGATGTATAAGTATCATGTTTCACCCTAAAATAGTGTGAAAACATAAAAAGAGGCAAGGAAACTCACTTGTCAAATAAATATATGATGAAGATTAATAAGATTGATATTAAACGTTGTTCCAAGATGTATCGTCACAAGGCACACACACACACACACACACACACACACACACATATATATATATATATATATATA
>BJCM01271006.1:0-19492 GCA_018326385.1 Flaveria bidentis
ACATGAACACACAAACTACAAGACTCAAATAAAGGATTTAATATCCAATTTGTCTGAGGCTCAAGCCCAGCTTGTCACTGTTGAGGCTCAAGCCAGGAAGTATGCTATCTCTGAGCAAAACTTCCAAGCTATTATTGCATCATCCTCCCACTACAAAATTTGTTATCAAAACAAAGGAGGGTTGGGGACCAATGAAATTGCTCCACCACACTCTTATGAGTCTATTAGATAACCTAGATGTGGTACTGAAGAGCAAGAGGTCCCATCTGCTGACCCATCTTCATATAAGTTAAAGAATGATGCAATAATAATGGCCACCATAGGGAAGGAACAGGTAAATCAACCTACCTCTCCTAGTGAAGATCAAATCATAACCACCAAAGCCAGAAGAAGCAGACCTAAAGTTGTAAGAAGAACTGCCAAGAAAGTGGCAGAGTCTAAGCTGATGATTGACCCAAAACAAAAGGGTGTATTCATCTCAGCTGGATTCCAAGTAGTAGGTACTTCTGATTTAGGAAAGGAGTGTAATACCAGCACTCCTGTCCTACCAAAGGATCAGAAGTTAAAGGGAAAGGTTGCTGATAAAGAGAAAAAGCATAAGACACAGCAATCCTCACATTCCCAAAGGACTAACATTGCATGCATAATGTGTGGTCTGCAAAATCACATGGCTAAAGATTGTTACTACAATCCTGCTAGTACACATTATGCAAATAATGTTAGAAAAGAAAGAGTCAGGGAAGGAAGGTTTCACATTTGGACCTTATCAAATGGTTCAAGTGATGAAAAAGGGAAAGCTGGTTTCCGAAACAAGGTTGCTCTCGAAAGAAAATCCTTCTTCCGAAGGGAAAATGGCTTCAGAAGCTAAAGCTGTTAAAATTCCGAAGAACAAGAAAGTTCCCTTGAAACCATCCTAGAAGAAGACCGCTTCGGAAGAAAAGGTGGTGAAGGCTTCTTCCGAAAAGAAAGAAGCTTCGGAAGAATGGCATGCTGCAAAAGCTTCTACAGGCTCATCCTTTTTTATCAACCAAAGGATGGATTGGAAGATCAAGAAGGATGTTGCAGCCCAAACCTCTTCTTCAAAGACATCCATTGAACCCCCATGTTTAAATTTTGGTTCAATTATGTCATTATCATTAGAAGAACCCAAGACCAACAAGGCTCGGGTTTCCAATCAAAACTAATTATCTCATCTTATGTGCAGGGACATCCATATGACAATAATAACAACATTTGGATTGTGGACAGTGGATGCTCCAGGCACATGACAGGGAACAGATCTCTCCTTCAATAATTTCAACATTATGATGGAGGTCCTGTCCAGTTTGGAGGTGAGACCGGAGGAAATATTTCTGGCAAAGGAAGTATATCCAATGGAAAATTAAAAGTTGACAAAGTTCACTTTGTCAAATAGCTTGAACACAATCTGTTAAGTGTTTCTTAGTTTTGTGATCAAAAGCACCAAATGCTTTTCATAGAACATGAGTGCATTATTCTCAAACCAGGGATGAAAATTCCTTGGGAATTGGTGCTTCTTAGATATCCCAGGAAAGGGGATATGTACAAGCTTGATATGAACAATGCTTCCCCAATGGGTGAAGTATCATGCTTTCTTTCCAAAGTTGAAAGTGATGAGTCAGCACTATGGCATAAATGAATGTGTCATGTGAAATTTAAAACAATGAATAAATTGGCTAAAAATAACTTGGTACATGGTTTACCTAAAAAGGAATTTTTCTATAAAGATAACTGTGTTGCATGCCTGAAAGAGAAGCAACACAGGACATCTCATAAATCCAAAGTTGTTAACTCCATCACCACTCCATTACACTTATTGCACATGGATCTATTTGGTCCCACAAGTATAATGAGCATTGGAAGGAAATCATACTGCCTAGTGATCGTTGATGAATTTACAAGACTTATATGGGTATTCTTTTTAAGAACTAAATATTAAACTGCTGAAACACTAAAATCTTTTATTCTTAAGATAGAAAATCAAATTGATCACAAGGTTAAAATAATTATAAGTGATCAAGGGACTGAGTTTAAGAACCTCATTCTTGACTCATTCTGTAACTCAAAAGGGATTGCCAGACAATATAGTGCTCCCAGAACTCCTCAACAAAACAGTGTTGCTGAGAGGAGGAACAAGACACTTATTGAGGCTGCTCAAACTATGTAGCTGATTCCAAACTACCTCTAACATTCTGGGCAGAGGCAGTCAGCACTGCATGCTATGTGCAGAACAGAGTTCTTGTAGTTAAGCCACATGGAAAAACCCCTTATGAGCTATGGAACAAGAGGCCACCGTTCGTTAGCTTTCTAAGGTCCTTTGGCAGCAGGTGTACCATACTTAACACAAAAGACAATTTCGCAAAATTTGCTGAAAAGTCGGATGATGCTATCTTTGTTGGATACTGTTCTAGCTCTAAAGCTTATAGAGTATACAACATCAAGAATTAACAATTTAAGGAATCATCCAACATAGTTGTTAATGAGCACACTCCTTGTGTTAAGGGGAATGGACCTGATCATATCTTTGATTTAGAATTGTTTTCAAACTATTCTAAACCATCTTTGTGAGAATATTTCAGCTGAAATAGGTACTCAAGGAAATTCTATAGATAATCAAAAGTTTGAGTTATCTAGACCTATTTCAAGTTCTCCAAGAGCTACAACAAACCAAGTTTCCACTATTGGCATATATGACAGCATAACCATCTCATGAGATAGTGGAGCTTCAACCAGTAACTCACTTGTTGATCCTAATAGTTCATCAAGTGAGCCTGTACAACACCAAGCTAATGAAAGTAGCATCTTGAAGGAACATGAAACTATCAATGCTGCTTCACAGGCAACAATTGATGATGTTTCTCTTTCATTCAGTCAGTACTTAATGAATGAACTTGAAACAACAATTGGACAATGTGCTCTAGCCCCTGAGCAAAATATGTCCAATCTGGATCTATCTTTGCAGCTAGAAGTAATCCCCTCTCTAAGGATTCACAACACTTATCCAGCTGAGAACATCATAGGGGATGTCTTTGAAGGTGTGAGAACAAGGGGACAGACTCATCATGGGAATGTCTGCTTATACTCATGCTTCTTATCTCAGATGGAACCCAAGAAGGTAGAAGATGCCTTGAAAGATAGTAGTTGGGTTGAATCGATGCAAGAGGAGCTGATTCAATTCAAAAGACAAAAGGTTTGGAACTTATGTCCGCTACCATCTAGTCAAGTACCTATAGGCACCAAATGGGTTTTCAGAAACAAGAGAGATGATAGAGGCTTGATTATCAAGAACAAGGCTAGACTGGTGGTTCAAGGATACACCCAAGAGGAAGAAATCGATTATACTGATGTTTTTGCACCTGTTGCAAGACTTGAGGTAGTTAGGTTCTTCCTTACTTATGCTGCATCCAAAAAATTCACTGTCTACCAACTTGATGTCAAGTGTGCCTTTCTATATGGGGATATAGATAAGGAAGCCTATGTGTGTCAGCCTCCAGGATTTGAAGATCCACAGCAACCCAACTATGTGTGCAAATTGGATAAAGCTCTTTATGGATTGCGCCAAGCACTTAGGTTTTGGTATGAGGCTTTGTCTCAGTTTCTTTAGAAGAATGGTTACACTAGAGGTACCATTGATAAAACTCTCTTCATTAGGAAGTCTGGAAAGGATATTTTGCTTGTTCAAGTCTATGTTTATGACATCATATTTGGTTGTTCAAATGACCAAATGTGTAAAGACTTTGAAAGCATTATGAAGAAGAAGTTTGAGATGAGTTCCATGGGAAAAATGGACTTTTCCTTGGAATTCAGGTGAAGCAATTAAAGGAAGGGTTCTTCATAAATCAATCCAAGTATGTTAATGACATCTTATAGAGATTTGAAATGAAAGATTGTAAGCCAGCTAAGACACTCATACCCAGAAACCATAATCTTTATCCTGACCTTAAAGGGGAGGATACTGATCAACATCAGTATAGGGCAATTATTGGTTCTCTGATGTATCTGACAACTAGTAGACCCGATATCATGTTTGCTACATGCATCTGTGCAAGATATCAAGCTGCTCCAAAGGTATCTCACCTAGCTGCTGCCAAGAGAATCCTCAGATACCTCTAAGGAGCACCTAAACTAGGTCTTTGGTATCCAAGGAATAGTGATTTTAATCTCTATGGATACTCTTATAGTCACTATAATGGCTGCAACATTGACAAGAAATCAACATCAGGAGGATGTCAATTTCTTGGTGGAAGGATCATCTCATGGCAATGCAAGAAACAATCATGTGTCTCTACATCAACTTTTGAAGCTGAATACATTGCTACTGCAAGCCGCTGGGCTCAGCTGCTGTGGATTCAAAACCAGATATTAGACTATGGATTCAACTTTATGAGCACTCCTATCCATATTGACAACAATAGTGTTATCTCTATCACTGAGAATCCGGTGAAGCACTCCAAGACAAAGCATATTGATATCAGGTATCATTTCATTAGAGATATTCATGAGAATCTAATCAAGCTAATCAAAGTTGATTCGAATGAATAATATGCTGACTTGTTCACCAAAGCTTTTGATGAACAAAGATTTAAATATCTGATTACAGCTATTGGGATGATAAACATTGATTAGCTCACCTCTTTTGAAAATCTTTTTTAAAATGTAATGTCAGTACAATCTAAGCCCTGAAAATTTTAACTAAGTATAAATTTTTCTGAAGAGGAATTAACATTCGGAAGATATTTTACATATCTTCCAAAGCAAAATTCCTCCAAGGATAATTTTCTTCTCGGAAGAGTTTTCAGACTCGGAAGAAGCGATTGATCATATATCAGATCTACTTCTGAAGCTTATAAAACTCTCCATTCAGAAAGCAATCCTTACCTTCAGAAGCAAAGCTTTACCTTCGAAAGTAGAAATTGCCTTCGGAAGAAAAATTACCTTCGGAAATTATTTATACTCAGAAGAGAGATTTTACTATGTAACGGAAATCTCTTGGGCCCCACACTGTAAAAAGTAAAGATTTTGTTAATGATGTCGGATTATTTAACTGAAATAAACCTTACCGCCACTGTCACAAACTGTCACTTCATCCACTAAAACATCACATCACCTTATCCTAACCCCATTACCGCCTTTTCACCCTCTTTTAAATAATCCCGGCTATTCACTTTCATCTTCTTACCTCATTTTTACTGCCCTAAAAGTTTCCTTCACTTCTAATTCACCCAAGCTCAAACTCATCCACATTCACCTTTCTCAAATGGCACTCAACCCTCAGCACAACCAAGTCGCACTTCTTGATTCCTCAAAAGATGTCGACTTCTCTGAAACCATCTCCTTTCTCACCCAATCATCCTATTACACAGCCCAAATGTAAGGCCCCGTTCCCGAGACGCTCACAGTTGGTCAATCATCGCACATAAAACATATAATTACATTAACTTGACTAAAATTGTGCAGCGGAAACACTTTGAACAAACATTTCATTTCATTTAAATAAACACTTTTGCAAACTAATACACCATTCATTACAAAATATAGTTCGTTCGTATAACAATGCAAAAACGTTATACAAAAGAATGCCATCCAAAAATGCCAAGTAGCTACCCCGCGCCATCCTCAGCAATGCTCACCTGCCAACTGGAAAATGCATAAAAGTCAGCGTTGCTGAGTGAGTTCTAGTTTTATAAAAAAAGTATTACATTACCTTCCATTTGTTAAAACATTTTCATTACTATCGCACGTGATCATACATCGTACATACATCAAGGTAATCATTATTATCTTCATCATCGTTCGTTTCGTACATTTCGCACGTTTCGCACATTTCGTACTTATCGCACATTTCATACATTTATTATCTTTCACTTCTATCTAGGTCATGTCATGTACTTAACCCCCTCTAGAGCACCAAGCAATTCATCTAGGGTTAAGCGACAAGGACCCCATATCGCACATATGGAGTGGTCACTACGACAGACTCCCCCTGTGTGTGTGAACTCTTATGGGTTCGCCGAGATCGCACGTTGTATAACACACAGTAATTAGGAAATTGCACGTATTGGAGCAGTCACCAAGACTGAACTCTTATTGTGTGTATGAACCCTTATGAGTTAGCCAAAATCGCACGCTGTAGACACACACAATTGAGCTAACAACTCTCACTGAGTTGTGAACCTCTTTTAGTTTACTTACAAGGCTTTTCATTCGTTCCTTCATTATGTTCCACTTTCATTCTTAAATCTTTCACTTCGTTAAGATAATACTTTATGTTTATTATCAATATCACACCACGTAAAGCCACGTTATCATACTTAATAAGGAACATAAGAAAACATTCATACATAGCATACATAATCAACATACATCAGCATCATCATACACAGCATCAAATATACATCATCCTAAACATCATGCATCGCACATTCACATACATAAGCATATGCATATCAAGCATAAATCATCATGAAACTTAACAGACCCACCGCCGGATAGCGAGGGTTCGAGGGCGGCAGCCCCTGACAGCGGGGTCCTAGGGGCAGCAGTCCCTAGTGGGGTCCAAGGGGCAACGCCCCTGGCTAGGGTCGTGAGTTTCCAGCCCCAAACTAGTTTAAAACCTTTAAATAGGGGGATCTAGAACTCACATGGACTCAGTGAGTAGCTTCTCAATCAAGCTTTCAAAGCAAGGGTTGCACTACACAACCTACAGAGAAGTTAACACTCAAAGGAGTTAATTTCTGCCTAATTTCACTACTAATTTCGCCAGCAGTTTCGCTGCTAGTTTCGCTGGCAGTTTCGCTAGCATCTTCGCTGCCAGTTTCGCCCAACTATCATTGGAAAACCATGTCTACAAAAATACTTGCGAAACTATAGTTTCGCAGGAAGATCCACAGTTTCGCAGGAAGATCCACAGTTTCGCTGGACGAATACCAATTTCGTTGTATGAACACCTAGTTTCGCAGAACGGACTAAAAATTACGAACCAACCCATTTTTTACCCAAAACTTCAATCTTTTACACCCAAAACCTTGGTTTATCACTCAATAAGCTTTATCTAAGCTTCTTACATGTTTTCTTACACAAAAACGTGAGTTTTGGGTGAATCTTTGCCACTTTTAAAAACCCAAACCCTAGAATCCGGGTTTACATCAAAAGCAACGATTAAGTGATGTTTCTTACCTGGATTCTTAGCATTTTCTTGTTTCTCTAGATCAATCGAGCCTTGAATCTTCAATTCTCTCTACTTTCTCTCTACTCTCTCTCTCTCTAGAACAAAAGTGTTGAGTTGCAAATGAGAGCTGCTTAAGCTAATCCGTTTATATATACTGGGTATTCCCGGGACCTTAAACTCGCCAAACACATAACCCGAAGAGTTAACTTGGTCTATAACCCATATCCATCTTATTTTCATTAAATGATCTCGTCAAAGCCCATTATTATTATTTGGCTCGCTTAGACATTATTCGGGGCGTTGCACCTAACTATTAATCCCACTATATACTCTAATCAAATGGCTGAATTTTAGGATAACAGTCATATTGAAACCCTAAATGGGGTTCGTGTAATACGATCCAACATTTGCGGCCAAGAGTTGGTCATCACTGAACGACTTATCAGGGAGCATCTAGAGCTTCATGATGAGGGTGCCCCCACAGAGTTCCCCAAAACAAATTTGGACAAAACCTACATCCAAATGGGATATGGTGGAGATGTCAGCAGGTCAACTGTCTACAAGTTCAACTTTTCTTACAATTGGAAGTTCCTACTGGGTGTCATTTTTCACTGCCTGTCCAACAAATCTGGGGGTTGGGATCAAATCCCATATGAACTAGGGTGCCTTGTTCATGGAATGGTGAGAGGCCTCAGATTCAAATACTCAAGATTTGTGTTGACCAATCTTATGGGAAATCTCCAACGGGACATATTCTTTATGTATCCTAGATTTCTCCAGCACATTATCAACTGTGAGCTGGACTAGAGTCAGCTTGTCTGTGCAGCTGCTCTGAATGTCCCTCAAATGAGGCCAACCATCTTCAAGACATTGAAGAAGGTATCCACCAACTTCACTGGAAGGTACACTTCTCTGCTTCCAGGTATGACTGAACAAATAGCTCCTGGTGACATCCCTATTCACCCCACAGATGATGAACCCACACCAGCAACTGCCCCCATAATGCCAAATTTGCCTTCTCACCCTATCATCATCATATATCAAAGATGCCCCAAACGAACCCTTGTTCAATCTTCTCTGATTGAACAAGCTCCTCCTGTTCAATCCAAAAAGATTAGAGTGGAACAATATGCTCCCACTCAGTCTGAGGCTCACCATCCTTCTCATTTGACCTCAATATGGGTCTTGAGTCTCCTCAGTCTCAAACCCATGAGCCCGAAACCTAAGCCAATAGCCCTCAGGGTGAGTATCTATATTCCTCTGAGCAGCCAACAAGGGATAGCCTACCAGAGGCTCAACACCTGTAGACAATGATCAAGGTCCCGGGTTAGTAGGTTTAACATCCTTATCTTTCATAGACCTTCTCTTCAAAACTGAAAAAGAGATTACGTCCCTCCATGGCAATGAAGTTGATCTACAACACTCTCTCAAAGATCAACATAGCCTAGAGAGATCTTTTATCTCTAGCTCCCATCAGCAAACCTTTACTGAGGTGAGTCCTATTGATGTGGAGGGGACTCATGCAGATTCAGCTACCACTACAGAAGGTGCCTCAATGGACCTTATGGACAGTGGTAACATCTCTGAGACTGAATCTGCGGCAACCATGCCTTTTGATGACTCTGAAAGAGACATCATTAAGCAAGGGAAACCAAGGTGCCAAGAAACCACATCTGGTGGTGAGTCTGAACATACTAGGTATGTTACCACATCTCCTTGTGATTCTTCAAAAGAAGATGAGGGAAGCATGCAACTCCTCATTCAAGACCTACTATCTAAAGTCTCAAACCTTGAATCCAAGGTTAGGACTTTAGAGGAAAGTTCTGCCACTCAGCAACTTGAGATTGACAATCTCAAGGCCAAACTAGCTGAGAAACAGATTGGGAGATTTTTTAGGCATGTACCCATTCAGGTCTCCTTGACCTCTTCCTCCATTTCATCTATCTCTCAAGATGATGCTACCAAAAAGGAGGAGAGTGTTCAGAGACAAACATCTGAGGAACCACTGAGCCAAAATTCAACTTCCAAATATTCGGCTCCCATTACAACTTTTTCTGAGTCATCCTAAGTTGTACTGCAAATTGACCCAAGGATGCTCAGAAATCTCTACAGACTCTTTTCTAAGTTTCTGTTAAGATCCTCTCTTGATCAGCCAAGCCCTAATACAGCCATGATGTACTTTGGAGCTGAAGAGCTTTAGAGGCTAAGTGCACCTTCTACCACTGTGGAAGAAGTTGGTCAACCTAAGGTCCAAATAGAACCTGAGATTCAATTCAAAGGAGAAATGAGGATTGATGGCCCAGTAACTGAAACAGTTGGGACAAAAAATGCACCCCCTCAAACTTCCGAAGCTGAAGTCAAAGCCTCGGAAGAACAAGTTGAATCTTCCAAAGCAGAAATGGAAGCTGCGAAAGGACTGTTCTCTTTGTCCGAGGATCTAATCATCATAGATGCAATTCTAGAGCTAGCATCTGAGGTGAATAGTGAGGACTTTCTGGATCAACCTCTAGCTCAGACACCCTCTCTTCCTCTCTTACAATCTGAATCCACTCTTCAAGAACCACCAAAGTCAAACATTCAAAGGATGACAAAGGAAAGAAGAAAATGACTGCAGAAGAGCTTCAGGAAGAAGATAAGATTGAAAAACTTAAAAGAAAAGGGAGAATTTCAACTAGGAAGCTATTAGCTGCCAGTACCAAAGTAGTTGCAGCCAACCAGGAGGCAGTCATCAATAAAAAGAGAGTAGAGATCATTGACCAGCTCATAAAGCTTGGAGCTACCAATGAAGACATGCTCCTACTACCATTAGAGGAGTTGGTGGAACTGGAAAAGGCAACCAGGCTGCGGAATGAACAACATAAGGAAGCAGCACGGTTGGCATTAGAGGAAGAAAGAAAAAAGGAACAGAGGGAAGCTAACATACAGCTTAGGAGAGAAAGGATAGCTTTCCTAACCTCCAGAGGTTTCTTTCTTCAAGAGCTATCTCCACATAATGATGAAACGATCCTATGGCTCTTCAACAAAGAGCTGGTTCAATTGGAGAAAGAGAGAAAAAGAGCTGCAAGAGAGAAATTAAGGGAGAAGAAGAAGGAAGAAGAAGCAAGGGTCATTGCAACCAATAAGATAATTGAGAAAGCCTGGATGAAAGACTATCTCCGGGCTCACGACTTCCGTGAAAGGCAGGTGGGACCCATGTCTGAAAGGACCCTCTAACAAATTGTCAGTGAAATCAAGGCTAACATTCGTTTGGGCAAAAGGAGAGAGATGTATAGAAGCGTACAGGGGATGACCTTCACACCAACAACTCAACCCCAACCTGAACCAATTCCCTCTCCATTCACCATCAAAACTGAACCTTACACTCCTAAACCCACACCATTACCCTCACCCACTTCCTCACCTCAACCACAAAAACTACCCATCCTTCAACCCAAAACACTTCCCAGAACCACTACACCATAAACTACCCAAAAAACTTCCAAACCTTCCCCTCAGCCTTCCAAACATTTCTCCCTAGAGGAGTTTAAGGCAATCAAGACAAAGCTCACCAACTACACAACATTGAGTGACATCTCTGTGAGGAAGACTCTGTCAAACTGACCTATGTTGATGGATCTTCATGTTCCCTCACAAGAGATCAATTCCTTGATCTGCCCAGAGGAACACTAGACCATGCTGCTAGACTTCTAGGCCTCAACTCAGACTCACTAAATGATGAAGAGATAAGACTAAGAAGGAAGCTGGTGACTTTACTAGATACAAAGAACGAGGACAGGATTCCTAGTCAGTCTCCTGTGCCTAGAAAGAAAATAATCCAGTGGAGGTTCGATGAAGCCTCTCACAACTTTGTTCTGGAAAGAGAGAATGGAGAAGTCAACAGGCTAAATGCCTCCTCTCTACTACACTCTAGCAGGTTTGATATTGCTGAGTTAGTAGAGAAACCATTCTCTAACTCCTCCAACTCTGAAACTGCTGCTCACATCAGAAATCATCTCAGTAGTCTTCATCTTGTTGAGTTAACTGCAAAAGCAAAGATTTAAGAAGAGTTGAAACTGAGAAGAAAGGAAGACAAGGATAGATCTCCCACCAAATGCACAACCTTTCTATAGATGGTGGAAGGTCCTGAATTAGAACCTATAGTTAGATAGGAATATGATTATAGCTCCCATCAACTTACTCTTTTCAAAGGGACCCAACAAGGGGTGCACATCATTCAGAGTGACAAACTGGAATTCCTATCAACTAATGATCTGTACAAGCTTCTTAGCACTAGTTCAGGGAAAAACAAAGAGACAGAAAAATATCTGCTTTCCTTAGTGCTGAAAGCTTTGAGAAGCAGGAACAAGTGAAGTTTTGGTAGCATCAGTCTAGGGGGAATTTGTTGGATCAAGTAGAAGGCTGGTGCAACCAAAACCATTTCACTTGGCTTATTTTGGTGAAGTTAACAGAAGACTTCCGAAGCTAAATATGGACTTCCAAAGGAAATAGAGTTCTTCCGAAGTTTAAGTAAAAGATCAACTTCCAAAGACAAACTCTACTTCTGAAGACAAAAGTATTCACTTTTGAATATCAAGTCTAACAAGTAAAGATCAGAAAACTACTTCCGAAGTATGAAGAAAAGCAGAAGTCCTTAAGCCTCGGAAGAAGAAGTAGCCTCTTCTGAAGTATAAGTGGCTTCGGAAAAACAAGTTCTTCTGAAGCCATTTAACCTTCGGAAGACACTGTCATGAACCTATAGACATAAGTATGGTCTTTGACAATCCGCTAAAGACCTCTGAGATACTGCATGGCGCTTTCTCAAAAGCCATGTAGTTGACCTTACTTTATTCTATTGTTCACCTTTTGTTAGATAGCACAGTTGCCAACTTTAGTTGGTGATGAAATGTAAGTCATGGACATGTCATGACTACCATATCTTAGATAAGACCTTATCTAAGATACCTTAACTTTAGCACTGTAATATTTGCTTTACTTATAGGATCCCAACTGGTATCAAAGTATATCCGGCTGTAGGTAGTATTATATATAGTTTCTTATTGTAACTCATAAACTATGCTTGTAAGAGTCTTGTAACACTTTGAGTTGAGAAGTAATATATGCAAGTACCTTGAAAACTATCTTTCTGTGTTCAGTGTTACTTATTATAGTTTCATCAACTCTTAGAATAAACTCTTCTACATCTGATTTGAGTGCAACATAAGTGAGTGTGAGAGAAAAACTAAGTGTTAAGTGACATAAACCAATTCTGCATAGATCTTATGGTTCCTTGATAAATAATTTACTTTCTTGCATAAACAGTTTAATTTTCTGTTTGTACAAATCCCTTGTGCCAGGATGACAATTCGATGGCTTGGATAGAGGGATCTTGGGTTTCAAGACGAAGTCCAAGCCATCTCTTAACTTTTTGCTAACATGCCTTAGGATGACGCAGGTGGATTGGTCCGGGTTTCGGTTGAAGCCTGGGTTATCCTTCTTAACTCTCTTACATCTTTGTCCCTGGTCTTTTAAAAGATGAACTATCTTCATTAGAATATTAATGTCGGATTATAGTATTTTAAAACTATTATAATTTTTGAAAATAGTTTTTCATTCAAAGAATACATAAATTGTTGGTTTTAAATATTTTAATTTAGATTCTTGATTTAAAACAATTGTTTGCTAAGAAATAGAAATTAGAATTTCATAGTTTCCACTTTAACCATTGTTCTGAAGGACTAATTCTATCCTCCTTAATTAATTTTCATATTAACCAAAATCAAATTATTATCCTCCATTCCTATATTAAAATTGCTAAGAGAAGGCAGAATTCATGTCCGTGACCCGTAATGTTTTCATCGGGAAACAAAACGAAGCAAGGTTAGTAGCTAGTTTTATTCTGAAACATACATGTTACAAAGACCACGTGACACATACTTTCAGATTTATTATACGCAAGTACATAAGTAAGACTTTGATCTAACCAAAAAGAGCATGTAACACGGCATTGTTAATTACGGGTGATGTTGACTCAGCTGAACGTGGGCTCAAAAGCACAGCTTCCTTCCTGTTATACTTGAGGTCTCTAGCTTCTTCCGGTGTGATGTTATATGAGTTCACCAACACCCCCTCCGGAAGTGCACGAATGTATGAAAACCGCCCGACCAGCTGTGTCGTGATCGCATTGTCATTGGTCTTGAATGCCACCCACTCGCACCCTTGTTCACCGGCTTTCTTGATCACTGCAAACTCCTGTGGAACCACAATCAGCTGACCCTCTTCCACCACACCATCAAACACCGCGGACCCGTCATTTCTCACGATCTGGAGACGGCTGCTTCCGCTTGTGATGTAGATTATGCTGTGGGCGTTTAAGGTGTAGTGTGGTGCCACCACAGCATTCTGCAAATCAACGTTTTGGTTAAGTATTTGAGTAGTACATACGTTCGAACTACCTGAATGAAACTAAGGATGAAGTGCTGGTAAATGGTAATGGTACCTTATAGAGGAGTCCTTTCTCGGCACTAAGTTGGAGTGGCTTGAGGATTGGGAGATTGAGACTGTTGAGAGTGCTGATGCGTCCGCCACGTGGGTTGTAGACGTCGGCAAACAGCGGGCTGCCTATGTTGGCACTTAATTGGGTCGAGCATATTGTTTGCTCGATACCATTACCATTATTAGAACCACTTGTTGCTCTTGTTTGTTCTTGTTCTTGTTCTTGTGTTTCTGCAGGAGTCAGAACTTGCAAGTTTTCAGCAAGAACAATTAGCCCACGGTCGTCGTTTAATCCTTTTAGTTGGCTCACAATCTCATTTCCCACATGGAAAACTTGTTGGAGGATACGGTCTTCGAAACCAGTAAACATGTTAAAGCCTAGTGGTTGTTGCTTTTGCCCAGGACGGTCATAACTTCCTTCCTGCACTTGGCTTTGTGGATTTCCAGCAAGGAAGAATTTCTGAAATACATATAAATAAATTGGAGTTAGAGGTGGTTAATAGATCGCAGGAAGACGTAGGGTTAAATTGAAAATACCATCAAGTTACGATGACGAAGCTGGTTGGCGACATTGGTGGTGTCACGAAGGGAAACTAGGACTATGGGTGTGCGACCATCATTATAGGTCCAATGAAGTGCACCACCGGGCAGTGCTAATATATCACCTTCCCTGTACCTGTAAACCCTCTGGTGCGTGTCTGTAAACCCATCGAGGTCCAATGATGATGTTGATGATGATGTTGATGTTGATGTTGATGTTGATGTTGATGTTGATGTTAATGTTGATGTTGTTGTTGTTGTTGTTTCAAACGTCTCGTCGCATCCAGGAAGCACCGTCCCCTCAACACCTTCACCTGTAACGACATAGATGAGCTCGGGGGCGCTGGCGTAGTAAGGCAAGAGAAGGCCTCTAGGATGAATCGTAAGGCGAGCTACTTGGACCCCCGCGCATTCGAGCTCGTCGCCGGAGTCCCAGAGCTCGGAAGATCCGCCTTCGGAGACCTGTCGGCGATCGGGTTCTCTGGCGGTGATCTTTTGGATCTGGCAGTCCGAGTATGGGACTTGAGCCAAGCACCCGTGAAGCAGCACTGCTACTAGGAACCAAACTCCCACCCAGCAAGTGCTCATGGTTTAACGACATATATGGCCAACTGCTGATGCATGGGTGCATTCATTTATACGGGTCTCATCCCTTCACACGTACAACCTGCTGCCAATTTCACTCTTGTTAAATGCTACACTTGTTGGATTTCAAACAGGCATGTGGCGATGGTTTTCTGTTTCTTAAAAATTGTCAATTTTTCATCAAAGCACGTACACACACGTATATATATACATTTTAAGTTTTTTTTATTATCATAAAGACTCATATTAATTTCTGTAAAAACATAAGAAAAAAGAACCTAAATCCCCTCTACTCACTCTCTCTATGGATGACGCGCAACGTAATGCACGTCATATTTTAGATCAGATGACGCGCATATGCGCGTCAAGGAATTGATAGTTATAAATGAAAGATGTCACGCATATGTGTGTCATCTATTTATGACGGACGAAAAATGACACACATTTTATGTCGGTCGGTAGATGGTTTGCATGGTTTACATAATGTAGCAATCTAAATGAAGTTTTTCTATAGCTTAATAAAAGCAATTGTACAATCTAACAAAGTAATGCAACTCAACAAAAGAACAAAGGAGTTAAAGGTAAAAAGAATGTGATGAAAGGTAAACAAGGTTCTAAAAAGTCCATATCTTTACAGATTTCACAAAGAATGAGGGAATAGAGATAAGAATTGTATAATGTATGTATAAATTAGAATTGGGCATCTCCAAACTCTATGGGTGAAGAAAGATTAGATAGAAAATTTAATCTTTTAAGTTAACTAGTATTTCTTCTCTCGCGCATTGCGGCGAGGGTACATTTAATTAAAAACATGCTTGTAAGCATATTTTTATTCGGATTTTATGCTTACTTCCTGTCTTTTATATAACACAAAATAGAGGTGGGGTGTTCATGTTTGTGGCAATTGTGGTGCTTTCAACCGACATTGCATCTAGTTTTCATCCTGTTATCTCTTTTGGTCGAGGGTCTCATTGCCTGCATTGAATATGGTAGGGTGTTCATGTTTGTGGTAACTGTGGTGCCTTCAACCGCCATTGCATCTAGCTTCCATCGTGTTATCTCTTTTGGTTAAAGGGTTCATTGCTACCTGCAATGTATTTTTTGTGTTGGAATATATATTTTTTTATTTTTGATGTTTAATTTGACAATTTTGATATACCTAATAGCTCTTGGTTAATTAGTCTTCAAGAAAAGAAGTATAAAAAAGCATCAAAAACCAAACAAACATACACATACACCCCAACCTCATGTCTTTGAATAATTCGTATTCAAGAAAAGAAGCATTAAAAAAGAAAGATAAATGCCTTCTGCCCACCATCAAAGCTAGCACCATCAAAGCTTGCCATCAAAGCTTCCATATGACATTGATAATTCTTTTACTTCTATTTGTTGTATGATATGATGAAATGCCATAAGGTAGTCTATTTACCACATTTATAATTATTTAGATACAAGAAAGTCAAACCACCGTTAAATTCATCTCTCTCGTACTGGACTGAAATTCGGTTAGGGTTTATAAATTGAACTTATTAGTCACATTCTGGCCGGAACTAACATAAATCTTCTTAACTGAGCCGCAAAATGCTCCTTCGCCATCATATTTCATGTTAGAGTTCATTAGTTACAAGTCTAATCAGCTATGCTATGCATTAATTCCTGACATTGCACATGCACATAAGTAGCAATTACCTGAAAATCATCAACCATTCAGAACATACCAGTTGCATCAGCAATATAACAATAGCCTTTGGTTGATGTACAACACTTCTTATTTCACCTATAATGACATGATTTGTTTCAATGTTTGCTTGTCTATATAGATTAAAAAATAATAATAAGAGGATTGTGTTTGTACAAACTTGGACATGAAAAGTAAATATTTGGGAACATAATGAAAATTGAATATTTAGTATTAATTAACCTTTGAAGGTTGTAGTTGCATTTAGCTTTGTACCGTCAACATATCTCTTTTTCTTGGTCATGGTGCGTTATAAGTCCATCACCTACAACCCATGAAGAAAGTAATAAAATTAATACAACTTGAGCAATACAACATTCTTTGTAGTTACTTGCGGCCAAATTAAATATTCTACTGCGTTTAAATTTGTAATACAACTTGAGCAATACAACATTCTTTGTATTTACTTGCGGCCAAATTAAATATTCTGCTGCGTTTAAATTTGTATTTTGCAATTCAAATCTAACACAATGTTCACATTAGCAATTATATGATGCAAAAAAAATCCAACATGTAATCATGTCTGGTTTTTGTTGATTCTAATGAATTGAAATATCACTCGGTGCCTAATACCAAAGACAATCAACTTTAATTAAAAATTATTAATTTTACTTGCTAAACTCCTAAAAGAGTGGAAAATCCAATCGTCGTATGTTTTGCTAATTATTAAGATCTTTTCTAGACTCTACTTAAAAAGGCAGTCAATGTTCAAGCCTGATTTATCATTCTGATTAGCTAATGTTTGTTACTAAAAAAGGTTATTATTGATACCCTGTTGTCATCAAAACCTCTGTTTCGGAGTGCTGTAATTGTGATGCAATTTTCAGATGGCTGCAATATTTTCCCTAAAAACATAGCAAAAGATGAGTTAAAGTTGAAAAGTATAATTAGATGATCAGAAGCATTTTTTATACACCAAAATAGTAAATGCAATAACCAGATGATTAATTTCAAAAAACAAAGACATGAAAGAATATTATAAAAGAGGCTGACATGCCATAAAGATGTTGACCACAATTAAAACCTCTTAAGCTCTTACCACTGGCTAGCCTCACCGATATTTGAGCAATACTCAACGCAAGAATATCAGCCAAAACAACATCATTGCATCCTTTGCTAAGTGTTTGCTGCTAAACGGTTATAGGATCAAGATTATACGAAGATCAAACTGAAAACAGCCAAAGTCAATGACACCGATTATGACCAAGAAGCTTAACACGCACGTCTAACTATAAGTAAATGCTCAATGAAAATCACTATGACATCAATCAAGCAGAAGATACTACTTATACTATGTATCCACCCCCTTAATTGATCACAACCTTTTCTCCTTCAAGAAAAATATTAAAAAAAATCAATCCACCTATTAAATAAACATGCATTTAACAAAACCAAATCATAAACGTTACCTTTAATAGTTAATAATTGAAGATCAGGCCCGCAGCTACGAATCACTTTTTATTTGCTCATTCTCTAAAAATCTCACTATCATATTTTTCTTTCATCCATTGGTTATGATCAATTTGAAGAATATTATTTACAAGAAATTTCAAGAATTCTTAATACTAAGGTAATCTTTTATTTCTTTTATATTATACATTTTAATCATCCTAACATCTAATTGTTCTCATGACTTTATGTTCTTACTATTGTTCTTTCTTCTACCAAATCTCTTTTTATTTTAATCATCATCATTTGATCATTAACATTTTAATAATCACTAACCTTATAACAATCACTAACATTCCTAAATCAAGCTAACAACACACTAACATAAACAAAGAATCCCGTTTGATATGGACGGCTATGCCGCCGCATTTGGTTATTCCACAAGATTATTGTTCTAAATGATGGCTACCAAAGTCTTAGAATATTTTTATAACTCAAATGAAGACTAATATACCATATATTTACATAATAAAATGTTCTAACTCGTTTCATGTTTTAATGATTTTAAAAGTGCACATAAGTGCCTTATTACAATTCTGGCAGAATATAATCTTACTTTAACCGACCATAACTTGATCATAAAAAAATAAATTTGAGTAAACTCAGACTCCAATGTTAAGTTCTTTGAATTAAATTTTCAACGACAGTTTATACATCTTCAAACTCAATCGGAAGACTCAACAATAGCCTTCACAAAATAAGTGCGCATTTCAGCACCTTCTGTCTTGTGCTGCTTGTTTGACCTATTTAAATATCTTTTCATAAAAGTGTTTCTCAATGAAAGTTGTCCGGGAGACTTTGAACTAATCAAGTATAATTTTTTATAATTTTATGAAATCGTTTTCTATTTTTAAAACCTGTTCAAACAGATACCAAACATTCTGTCCAAAATCTAAAATTGATACAATAATCATTTTTCAATCTACCTTTCGTTTTTAGCATTCTTTAAACGTCCTAATTTCTTGTAATGAATTCCACTTTATCATTTAGGACATCACCTTTGACTCTTTACATTCAAGTTTTCTTATGTACTCTACAACCACCACTATACATGTGAGTTTTCCATGTCCCCTTTTTACTTATTTCACACATTTTGGGGTGAAACATGTTAACCGTGTAAATGCACATTTGAGATATTTGTGAGTTTTCTATGTGAGTTCTCAATGCCCCTTTTTACTTTATTTCACACCTTTTGGTGTGAAACATGTTAACTTTATCAACTTACACTTGTAAACATCTTGATACTTGTAAATGTACATGCAATTCATCTTTAACTTTTGTCATGGTTATTTGTGTTATTGTAAGTCTTATATGAGATACATATTTTGTTTACAATCATTAACTATTGCTAGCCTGGCGACGTCTTAGATCTTTGGGCCTGACAAGCCTATTTGGTGCTAAAGTCGATGTATTGCCGACTCCTGATGACGTATGCTTGTTCATCATGGGAACCAAGTACACTTAGCCAATCTTATATACTTGTAATCAAGTCGAGGTTTGGTTGTAACTGTATGTGTTCTATA
>BJCM01271012.1:0-34420 GCA_018326385.1 Flaveria bidentis
TTTACA
This sequence comes from Flaveria bidentis, assembly GCA_018326385.1. Lineage (NCBI taxonomy): Eukaryota > Viridiplantae > Streptophyta > Magnoliopsida > Asterales > Asteraceae > Flaveria > Flaveria bidentis. Next base: position 7 of record BJCM01271012.1, read on the forward strand.
TTTGTCTTACAAAAAGGTTGCAGCGGAAACATTCAAAAATGACATCACATTTCATTATAAAAACTTTTGCCAAATAATACATCGTTAATCAGTTACAAAATACATTGTTGCATTATATCACAAAAGCATTAAATAAATGGATGTCATCCCAAAAGAGCTGAGTGGCCACCTCGTGCCATCCTCAGCAATCATTACCTACCAAGTGGAAACATATCAAAGTCAGCGTTGCTGAGTGAGTTCTAGTTTTGTAAAATAAAACATACTTTTCTTTCGTTAAAACCGTTCTTTTCTTTCATGCGATCACACATCATACGTACACATAAGTAATATCAGTATTATCTTCTTCAATCGTTCATTCATCTTTACATCTTTTCTTGCGCATCAGATATCTTCCGTACCAATACCATATGCTACACCCCGAACTATTTGGCTACTACACCGAAGTCTATAAATATATAGCTGAACATGGTGCCGCAGTACCAGGGGTAAGCGGTAGAGGTTCTATATAGGTGGTCGATCACAAAGAAAGACCCCGATCTGCATCCTCCCGGGGTAGCGAACCAGCACACCGTTAGGCTAACACCTTTTAATAGCGTGTCCTGATATCCAATGCTTGCAAGACTTTCATTACTTTCATCATTCATTAATGCATGCATTCATCATATTCCACTTTTCGTTATCTTCCACTTTACGTTACGTAATACTTCATTTTATTCATTAACATAACACGTAAAGCCACAGGAAGGATAAACATACATCATAATAAGGGACATCAGCATGCACAGTCATCAACATCATACAAGGCAACATCATACATACATAAAATGCATAATCATTCAACTTCATCATCATCATGCCCAACATGCTCTCTAAGGCCTCAATCGTCATCTTACATGAACTTATATTAACCTTTACTTCAAAACTTACATCTGCACTTTCCCCCGAAAGTCAGAAGTTAAACTACACATCTCCTCGAGTGCAACAGCCCCATTCGGGCGTATGGACACCTTTCAATCGCATGGCCTCCATGCGACTGAAAGTCATGCGAATGAACCAATGCAGATGAACACTCATGTGAGTGAACACCAAATCATGCGAATGGACTAATGCGGATGAGCACTTATGCGACTGGACATTCAATCGCATGACCTTCATGCGACTGGCCCTTCAATCGTGAGAATGGACCCCAATCGTGCAAATGGACCCCAATCTCACCCTATTCGGCCGTATGGCCTCCATTTGGTCTCGTGTCGGTCGCCTAGCCCTAGCTGATGCAGAATGCAGTTTATACCAAACCCAATCTGCCATTTTCGACCTCCAAGCTCATCTAAGCCCATTCTAAGCCCAAATCGACCATCCTAAACCTTAGAGATGCATACCACAACACCATTCAAGCACACACAAGCACACACAAGCTCACAAACAAGGCTCAAACGAATCATACACACCCATACACATACACAAACGGGTCAAACATGCACACACTCAAAAACCCAATTTTCAGATGTTTTCTAGCCCCAAATCATTCAAAAACATTTAAAGGAGGGGTCCTAGAACTCTTACAAATGACCAGGACGAGAAGAGCTTCGATTTGACTCACTTCTCAATGATTTTGGCCACTCGAAACAACCCAAACCAACTTTTCTTTCTCTTTTTCTCTTCTCTCTTCTTTGGCTGATTTTGGTGGGTGTGGGGAGAGGGTAAGGGTTGCCCTCTCCCTTAAATACTCCAACTTCCCCAACTTTCTCTCGTTGGCGAGTTTGGTGCCTCGACTTTGGACTTTATTTCTTTTTCTTCCTTCGCCGGCTTCAAAATAAATAGATAACTAGGTGTTACACACCTTTTAATGGTGTGTCCCGACATACTATGCTTGCAAGACTTTCTTTACTTTCATCGCTCATTAATGCATGCATGCTTACTCCATGTTTCTCTTTTCTTTATCTTTCACTTTATGTTACATAATACTTCATTCATTGATTAACATGACACATAAAGCCACAGGAAAGATAACATACATCATAATAAGGAACATATCATACACAGTCATCAGTATCATACAGGGCAACATCGTACATACATAACATGCATAATCATGCAACATCATCATCCTACCCAACCTGCTCCCTAAGGCCACAACAATCATCTTACATGCTCTTACGGGAACCTTTACATCAAAACTTACATCCGCACTTTCCCCCGACAGTCAGAAGTTAAACTACCATTCCCTCGGGTACAACAGCCCCATTCAGGCGTATGGACATCCTTCGGTCATATGGCCTCCATGCGACTGAACATCATGCGAATGAACCAATGCGGATGAACACCTATGCGAATGAACACGCATTCGTGCGAATGGACTAATGCGGAAGGACCTCATGCGAATGGAACTAATACGGATGAGCACTTATGCGACTGTACCCTCAGTCGCATGACCTCCATGCGACTGGCCCCAAATCATGCGAATGGACCCTCAATCATGCGAATGGACCCCAATCGCACCCCATTCGATAGTATGGCCTCGATTCGGTTACCTAGCCCTAGCTGATGCAGAATGCAGTTCATCCCGAACCCAATCTGCTATTTTTGACCTCCAAGATCATCTAAACCCATTCTAAGCCCAAATTGACCATCCTAAACCTTAGGGATGCATACCACAACACCATTCAATCACACAAAAGCTCACAAACAAGGCTCAAATGGATCATACACACACATACACATACACAAACGGGTCAAACATGCACACACTCAAAAACCCAATTTTAAGATGTTTTCCAGCCGCAAATCATTACAAAACGTTTGAAGGAGGGGTCCTAGAACTCACACAAATGACTAGAACGAGAAGAGCTTCGATTTGACTCGCTTCTCAACAATTTTGGCCACTCGAGCCAACCCGACCCAACCCGTACCAACACTTCTTCCTTTTTTCTTCCTTTCTCTCTTTTCCTCTCTTGTTTGGCTGAAATATGAGTTTGGGGAGAGGGTAAGGGCTGCCCTATCCCTTTATATACCCTTACCCGCCCGTCTTTATTTCGTTGGCGAGTTTGGTCCCCCGACTTTAAACTTTTTTCTTTTCTTCCTTCGTCGGCTTCAAAATAGATAATTAACCGGGTGTTACACCAGTCATACCACAGTTGAAGCACTTCACTTTGGATTTGTCATATCCAAGCTTTGTGTTTTCATTAAGGCTGAGCTTTCTACCTTTTCTGAAATACTTCTTTGCTCTCATAGCAATCATGGCCATTTGCAATTGCAAATCCATTTCTTCTACATCATGTGGATCCATTTCTTCTAAGTATTCATGGATTAGATGCGTTGAGGTGAGTTTTCATCCCAAATAGGCTTTAAAGTGGGCAACAAAGGTATTATAAGTTGTGCTTTGTTCTTCAGATCTTGTGTCATCAGTAGTGTTTGTAGGAATTGAAGTGAATCCTGATGCTTAGGATGATGTTGATGAGTGATTAATAGGTGGAGTTGCAATGAACCTAGTGGTTTTCAGTTGATCTCTAGAAGAGATGAATTCATCCTCCTAAGTAATAAAGGCATTTTCCATAGAGTGAGATTTTGTTGGAAACTTGTATGCCTCAATCACTTTAGGTCCTCCCAAGTTTTTGGTTCTTTCATCTAGCTCCAGTGCTTCTATCTTGGCTATCATTATATCCAGAGTTGTACTCTCAAGATCAAGAGTGTTCTTTAACATAGTCATATTTTGTTTCCAGGTCTCTGGAAGACTGTGCAAGATTTTCTTGTTTAACTACTTGACTTTGTAAGTGACTCCCATGATTTCCAAATCATTTACCAACTGTACAAATCTATGCAGTTGTTTAGATATGGACTCCCCTTTGGAGTGATGAAATGTATCATACTGATTAACAAGTTCGTCCTTGTTAATCTCTCCAACTTCACTACTTCCCTCACACATAATTAGTAGTGCATCCCATACTGCTTTGGTAGTTCCATACTTCTCTAGTCTTTTTAGCACATCCATCTTGAGTGCTTGAGTGAGAATGGAGTAAGCTTTGAGATAAATCTTGATTTTCTTGTAATCTTCATCATCAAGAGTCAGATCTTCAATGGGTATTCTTGTTGTCTTGTAGATGGCATTTATATCTGCAGATAGAGTAATAGGGATGTGTGGCCCTTTGCATATTGAGATCCAAAATTCAGGATCTACACCTGTAATGTAATTCCTGAATCTGATTTTCCATTGCTTAAACTTATATTTGTGTTTAAGCATAGGAGGTTTAGGTGTATGGCCAAGTTTTGAAAAACTGTGAGAATCTATTTTAACAAAGTATGTTTTAACATGTTAATATAGATTAGATAAGTTTTTAAGTTCTTCTATTCCAACTTGTCCAAATCATCCAAAACAAGCTCTCAAAATTAGATTTGTTAAGTTTCTTAGTTTTAGTTGAAGCTCTTTGTTATACTGACTGTTCATAAATTCGAGAGTGGGAACTGTTGGTTTGTTTTTGATGGTGAGGTGGTGTGCACAGTAATTGTTTGATGCGTATGTTCTGTTGTTTACTGAGTAGAGTTGATAGAACACTCTACTAGCAACTGGATCACCAGATCAATCAAGTTCTATTCAGATCTTGGGTATATCTGAAAAAGAACCAAAAGCCAAAGCTCTAATACCAATTGACTGGGTTGTGAGATTAAGATTCTCACTAGAACCGAATATAGTGATCAAGTCAAAGATTGAATTGCAGAAACAAACAATCAATAAACATTTAATGCAAGAATATACTCATAAATGATTTGTATATATTGATGAAGTTGATTAATTATAATAAATGCTAGGGTTATAGCAAAGACAGTAATAATACAAAATATTCTAATTGTCTATCTCCAATCGCCTCAGGTACGAGGATTTCTATTCTATTTATTGGTAGACAAGTTGCCTTTTTACAAAATGACTAAACTACCCCTGACCTATACATCAGAACTAGTCTAAGTCTTCATTAGCATTTCTTCTTGTTCATCCGCATTGGCAAATGCGGATGAGTTGGACTTGATCAACATTTCTTCACTTGGTCATCCGCATTAGTATGTTGGTCATATGCATTGGGTAATGCCGATGAACAAGTACTTCTACGCATTGTGCGGTCATCCGCATTGGCAAATGCGGATGAAAAAATCATGTCCGCATCTCTTCTGGTCTTCTACATTTGTTCATGCGGAAAAACAAACACTTATCAACATTTGTTCTTTGCCTTCTGCAATAACAAATGCGGTAAGACAATATTTGTTCTTCTATTGTAGGGTCTTCATCCGCATTGACACTTGGACTTATGGGAATTCCAGTAGAACAACCATCAACTCACCGATTGAATTGGCATGTATGTTCCTTTCAGGGTCCAACATCAAGTGCCACCCCGACAGCCTTAGCCCTATTTTTCGTGATAGGTGGCTCAGTACCACATCCACAACAACCTCCACCTTGCAAAGCCCTCGATGATGTACCACCGGCCATCTTCTAGACATTTTAAGATTCAAACACCAACATGATCATTCATGGTAATTACATAGATTATGTCAAGTATAGTAAGTCCCTAATTATAGTGTCTAGTTATGATTAGCCACTTACTTTACTCTTCATTTCCAAAACATTTCCTATCTTGACTTCATTGGTATACAAATCTATTGGATCAAGAAAGCAGGTGCAACAAAACCAAAAACTTAGAGTATTTTGAGTACAACTAATGATGTTCTTCCGAAGACAAGTTTAGCACTTCCGAAGGTATATGCTGAACTTCCGAAGCAAATCTCAAAGGAACTTTCGAAGATAACCTTCAACTTCCGAAGACCAAGTCTCTGCTCTTTCGAGAGTTCAACAGTTAGAAGAAATGAAGACTACAACTTCCGAAGAATGAAGTCCAAAGGAACCCTTGGAAGAAGTAGTCACTTCCGAAGTAAACGTGGCTTTGGAAGAACAAGTTCTTCAGAAGTCAGTTAACCTTCGGAAGTACCTACTATGAACCAGTGGACATAAGTATGGTGTCTCTAATACTCAGCTGCAGACCTCTGATACTGCATGGTGTTTTCCTAAAAGGTCATGTAGTTGACCATACTTTAATCCACTATTCACACTTTATTAGTTAGTACAGTTGCCAACTTTAGTTGGTGACAAAAGGTAAGTCATGGATATGTCATGACTACCATATCTTAGATAAGACATTATCTAAGATACCTTAACTATAGCTTTGTAGTATTTGCTTTAGTTATAGGATTCCAACTGTTATCAAAGTATATTCGCTAGTAGGTGGTAGTATATATAGTTTCTCATTATAACTCTTGTAGTAAGCTTGCAAGATTCTTGTAATATTTTAAGTTGATAAGTAATATATACAAGTATCTTCAAAATCATTCTCTCGTGATTTCTTTATGTTACTTAGTATATTATAATCAACTCTTAAAAGAACTTTACTTCTTGAGTGTTCATTAGTGAGTTTGAGAGAAATACTTGTGTTGAATACAAAAATCAATCTTGTAGTTGGTATCAAAGCTTCTTAAGCTCTTGATTGTGTGATCTAACCATCCTAATCAACCTCTTGTTAACTAACTCTCTCACTACACTCAAACATGACCCTTAACCAGAAATCTGAATGTGAAATGGGGAAGATGATTAAAGCACACATCATCACCCTAGAAAACTTTTGACAGTGGAGTAGATGTATAAAAGGGTTCATCAGATATGGAGATAGTTACATGTGGAAATCTATTTCCAATGGTCCATACAAACCAAAGGCGGCTTCACCTGCTGGAGGTGGCGCCATGATAGAGAAGGCAGTAGAAGACTACTCTAAAGAAGACCTTAAGCGGATAGACATTGATGAAAAGGCGATGAGTATTCTGATGACTATGATTCCCAACTCTAGTATGGTGGGGTTTGAGAATTTCCAGACAGCTAAAGAACTATTTGATGCTTTAAGCCATATGTACTCCAACGCCAGTGACTCAAAGAAACATTCACTGAATCAACAGTTTGAGAATTTTACTCATATTGTTGGAGAGACCTTGCACCAGCAATACTTTAGGTATATGGATCGTATATCTTCCCTTCAGTCTGTGGGAATAGCTCTTGAATTGAGGGACCTTTAAAGGAAATTCATAAGTGCACTCCCCAATGAGTTGATGTTCTACTGTGTCTCTATCAAGAGGATAGAGCATCTTAACACCCTCACCATGACTGAGCTATACGACATTCTAGATGGATATCGTGTAGAGATGGGGAAAAAGAGTGGCCGTCAAGGAAACATAGCTTTAAGCCTTCGTGATAGCAACGCTCTCATGGTTGCTAAAGGCTCAAGACCCCCCTCAACCTCAGCAGTTCTTGTCATATCCCTAATAGTCATCTAGTTCTTCTGGGCCTTACATCACATACCCTAAGACTCCAAAGTCTTAACAGACTCAGCCCAGTCCCTTTCGAGACAGTTGTTCTTTTGTCTCAGGAAGTGGACACTAATGATATCTAGTTCTATTTTGAAGATTTGGAGTATTTCAGCCCAGATGACGTGGAATACATGGACATAGTCCAACAAATGGCTCTAATAACCTACACATCAAAAGTTTCATAAAAGAACTGGAAGGTTGTTCCCTCAGAACCCAACTAGCAGAAATTTTGGGTTTGACAAAGCAAAGGCTAAATGTTACAATTGTAACCAGTTAGGCCATTTTGTAAGGGAATGCAAAGCTCCCAAATCAAACCCAAGATCTCCTCATACATCCTCACATCCTTCAACACCTAAAGTTGCTGGAAAATCAACTGAAACTATTGTTGAGGCACAAGAATTTGATTGGAGCTTTATGGTACAAGATGTCACCCCTGCTCAACCACTCATGGCTGGAACAAACGACTCTAAAGTATATGATCTTCTCTATACTCTAGCCTGTATTGGTAAGGTTAAAATGTACCAGGACTATAACATGGAAATTAAATCCGATATTGAGCCCTTGAATATCTTAAAACAGAATTAAAAAGGCTGAATCTAACTATCAAAACAAAATTGATAGTCACTAACTAACTACAAGACTCAAATAAAGGATTTAATATCCACCTTAACTAAGGCTCAAGCCAAGCTAGTAGTAGCAGAGGCTCAAGCAAGGAAGCATGCTATTTGTGAGCAAAACTTCCAAACCATTCTTGCATCATCCTCCCACTCAAAAATTTGTTATTACAAAGGTGGGTTGGGGACAAATGAGATTGCTCCACCACACTCTTACGAGTCTATTAGACAACCAAGTTGTGGTATTGAAGAGCAAGAGGTCCCATCTACTGACCCATCTTCCCATGAGTTAAAGAATGATGCAACCATGGATGCCACCATAAAGAAGGAACAGGTAAATCAACCTATTTCTACTTGTGATGATCAACCCCTATCCACCAAAGCAAGAAGAAACCAGGCAAAGGAAGCCAAAAGAACTGCTAAGAAGGTAGCTGAAACTAAACTTAAGATCGACCCAAAGCAAAAGGGTGTTTTCATTTCAGCTAGATTTCAGGTGGTAGGCACTTATGATTCTGGAAAGGAGTGTAGTATCAATACTCCTATCCTGTGAAAGGATCAGAAGTCAAAAGGGAAGGTTGTAGAGGAAGACAAGAAGATTAAGAAACCTCAGCCCTCAAAATCCCCAAAGATTAACATTACATGCATAATGTGTGTTTTGCAAAACCATTTGGCTAAAGATTGTAATTACAATCTAGCAAACACACATTATGCAAATAATGTTAAAAAGGAAGCAGCCAAGGAAGGATTCACATTTGGGCCTTATCACATTGTTCAAGTGATGAGAAAAAGAAAGCTAGTTTTTGAAGCTAAGTTGCTTTCGGAACAAAATCATTCTTCCAAAGGGAAAATGGCATCGGAAGTCAAGACAAAGAAAGCTCAAAAGAAAAAAATAGCTTCCTCAAAACCTTCCGAGAAGAAGGCTACTTTGGAAGAGAAGATAGTGAATTCTACTTACGAAAATGAAGAAGCTTTGGAAGAAATTCATGCGACTCAAGCTTCAACAAGCTCATCAAAACTGATCACACATGGGATGGAATGGAAGATCAGACAAGATGCTATAGCCATACCTTCCTCTTCAAGGACATCAATTGAAGCCCCTAGCATTCATTTTGGTTTAATTATGTCATCATCAATGGATGAACCCATGACCAACCTTGCTTGGGTTTCCAATCAAAACTAACTTTTCACCATTGTGTAGGGACATTCACAAGACAAGAACAATAATGTCTGGAGAGTGGACAGTGGATGCTCCAGGCACATGACTGGGAACAGATCTCTACTTCAACAATTTCAACATTTTGATGGAGGTCCTGTTCAGTTTGGAGGTGAGACCGGAGGATATATTTCAGGCAAAGGAAGTGTATCCAGTGGTTTGTTAAGTATTGACAAAGTGAACTTTGTCAAACAACTTGAACATAATCTCCCTAGTGTTTCTTAGTTTTGTGATCAAAAGCATTAAATTCTTTTCACAGAGCATGAGTGCATCATCCTCAAACCTGGGATGACAATTCCTTAGAAATTGGTGCTTTTTAGATCTCCCAGAAAAGGGGATATGTACAAGCTGAATATGAACAATGCTTCCCCATTGGGTGAAGTATCATGCTTTCTTTCCAAACCTAATGGTGATGAGTCTTCCTTATGACAAAAATGTATATGTCATGTGAATTTTAAAACCATTAATAAATTAGATAAAAATAACATGGTGTGCCCAAAAAGGAATTTTTTTGTAGAGACAGCTGTGTAGCTTGTTTGAATGGAAAGCAACATAGAGTCTCTCACTAATCCAAAGAAGTTAACTCTATCACCACCCCATTACACTCGACTCATTTTGTAACTCAAAAGGGATTTTAACACAATTCAGTTGATAACATACAACACCAAGTTGTTGGAAGTAGCATCTTGAAGGAAAAGACAACTGTTAATACTACTTCTCAGCAAATTGATGTTGATGTTTTTTCTCTTTCATTCGACCAGTCCTCATTGAATGACTGTGAAACATCAACTGGACCAAGTATTCAAAATCTTGAGCCAAACTTCTCAAATTTGGATTTATCCATGCAACTGGATGTAATTCCAAGGCTTAGGATTCATAACACTCATCCAACTGAAAACACCATTGGAAATGTCTCTGAATGTGTGAGAACCAAGGGACAATCTCATAATGGGAATGTCTGCTTGTACTCATGATTTTTTTCTCAGATGGAACCTAAGAAGGTAGAAGATTCCTTGAAAGATAGTAGCTGGGTCGAATCAATGCAAGAGGAATTGCTTCAATTCAAAAGACAAAAGGTTTGGAACCTTTGCCTACTACCATCTGGTCAAGTACCTATGGGCACCAAATGGGTTTTTAGAAACAAGAGAGATGATAGAGGCTTGATCATCAAAAATAAGGCAAGACTAGTAGTTAAAGGATACACTCAAGAGGAAGAAATTGATTATACTGATGTTTTTGCTCCAATTGTAAGACTTGAGGCAGTTAGGATCTTCCTTACTTATGCTGCATCTAAGAATTTTAATGTTAGCTAGATGTCAAGTGTTCCTTTCTATATAGGGATATAGACAGGGAAGTGTATGTGTGCCAGGCTCCAGGATTTGAAGACCCACAACACCCCAACTATGTGTGCAAACTAGATAAAGCTCTATATTGGCTGCACCAAGCACCTAGGCTGTGGTATGAGACCTTTGTATCAATTTCTTCTAGAGAATAGTTACAATAGAGGTACCATTGATAAGACTCTTTTCATAAGGAAGAATGGGAAAATATATTGCTCATCCATGTCTATGTTGATGATATCATATTTGGTTCTTCAAATGACCAAATGTGTAAAGACTTACAGGGCATTATGAAAAGTAAGTTTGTGATGAGTTCCATGGGAAAAATAGACTTTTTCCTTGGAATTCAGGTGAAGCAAATGAATGAAGGGTTCTTTATAAATCAATCTAAGTATGTCAATGACATCTTAGAATGATTTGATATGCAACATTGTAAATCAGCCAAAATACCTATTCCCAGAAACCATAATCTTTGCCCTAACTCTGAGGGGGAGGATATTGATCAACATTAGTATAGAGTAATTATTAGGGCTCTAATGTATCTCATAGCAAGCAGGCCTCATATTATGTTTGCTACATGCATCTGTGCAAGATATCAGGCTGCTCCAAAGGTGTCTCACCTAGTTGCTGCCAAGAGAATTCTTAGATACCTCAAAGGAGCACCAAAGCTTGGTCTCTAGTATCCTAGAAACTCTTACTTTAATCTCTATGGCTATACTAATAATGACTATGGTGGCTGCAACATCAACAACAAAACCACATTAGGAAGATGTCAATTTCTTGGTGGAAGGATAATTTCATGGCAAATGCAAGATGCAATCCTGTGTCTCAACAACTACTGTCAAAGTTGAATACATTGTTGCTGCAAGTTATTATGCTCAGTTGCTCTGGATAATCACATGCTAGACTATGGATTTAACTTCATGAGCACTCTTATCCACATTGACAACAAGAGTGCAATCTCCATTACTAAAATACAATGAAGCACTACAAGACAAAGCATATTGACATCAGGTACCATTTCATTAGAGATATCCATGAGAAAAACTTGATTAAATTAGTCAAAGTTGACTCAAATAAACAATATGTTGATTTGTTAACCAAAGCCTTTGATGAACAAAGATTTAAGTATCTCATTATGGGTTTTGGGATGATAAACATTGACTAATATATCTCATTTCAAAACCTTTTTAAAACATTTCTTGTCTTACGTCAAAGACAATCTAAGCCCTGTTACAAAAGGTTATTCTTCAAAATTGACTAAGTGTGAGTATTTCCGAAGAGAAAATTACCCTTGGAAGAATTCTTCATTATCTTCCGAAAGACATTTTCTCAGTTCAAGCTATATCTTCAGAAGCATTTTTAGTCTCAGAAGTATATATTCACTACTCCCAAATCGTGAAAACTACTTCATTCGGAAGACATTCTTACTCTCAGAAGTAAATTTACTTACCTTCGGAAGTAAGTTTTGAGTTTGGAAGCGAAAATCATTCGGATATACTTTCACCTTTGGAAGAAGACTTTACTCTAAAACGGAAACCTTTGGGCCCCACATAGTAAAAAGCAAAGTTTTATCCATGATGTAGGAATCTTTTAAATGGTTTTTAACCTTACCGCCTCTGTCACATCCTACCCCTTCATCTTACCCCCAAACCATCACTTCACTTTATCTATCCACATTTTTCACCCATTTAAATAATTCTAACTCATCACTTTAATCTTTTTACCACTTTTACTGCCCAAAGAACTTCTCATTCCAACCTTCTCTGCTTCAAACTTGTTTTCCCTATTCTTTCTCACAATGGCACTAAACCCTCAACACAATCAAGTCGCACTTATGGATTCATCCAGGGATGCTGACTTCTTTGAAATCGTCTCTTTTCTCACCCAATCTAACTACTATACTGCCTTGGCTGTAAACCCCACTGTTTATCAAAACCTTTTAATGGAGGGGTTTTGGGACAACGGTCGTATCAAAGCCCAAAATCAAGTTAGGGTTATAAGGTCGAGCATTTGTGGCTAGGATTTGGTCATCTTTGAAGAGATCATCAGGGAGCATCTGGAGGTTCATGATGAGCATGCTCCTACTGAATTTTTCAAGTCAGAACTGTATGATACATACACCTGATGGGTTATGGTGGAGACGTAAGCAGGTCTACTGTCTACATGTTTAACTTCTCCTACAACTGGAAGTTCATGCTGCATGTTCTCCATTGTGTATCAAACAAGTCTGGGGGATGGGATCAAATCCCATATGAACTAGGGTGCCTGGTTCAAGGAATGGTGAAAGGCCTCCACTTCAACTACTCAAAGTTTGTGCTGACAAACCATATGGGAACCTCCATAGGGAGACATTCATCATGTATCCCAGATTCCTTTAGCATATAATTAATTGTGAGTTGGACCAAAGTCAGCTTGTTTGTGCAGCTGCTTTGATTGTTACTCACAAGAGGCCGACCATCTTCAATGTTTTGAAGAATGTCTCCACCAATTTCACTAGAAGACATACTGTACTTCTTCCAGGTATGATTGAGCCAATGGCTCCTGGTGACATCCCTGTTAACCCCATAGTTGATGAATCCACACTAGCAACTACCCTCACATTGCCAAATCTCCTTTCTCCACCCATCAAGATCACGTACGAGAGACGTTCAAAACGAACCCTTAATCAATCTCCTCGGATTGAACAAGTGTTCCCTGTTCTGCCCAAAAAGGCTAGAGTGGAAACATGGGCTCCCACTTAGCCTGAGGTCCCACCTTCCTTTACAATTGACCTTAATATGGGTATTGAGTCTCCTCAGTCTCAATCCCCATGAGTCCGACTCCAAACACAAAAACCCTCAGGGTGAGTCTCTATACTCCTTTAAGCAGCCAAAAAAGGACAGCCCCACCAAAGGCTCAATGTCGTTAGACATTGATCAAAGTCCCGGGTAACTAAGAATAACTTTCATATCTTTCACTGACCTATTGATAGGATCTGATGAAGAGTTCACATCTCAACACGAAAATGAAGTTGATCCACAACACCCATTAAAGGATCAACTGAGCCTAAGAAGACCCCTGATCTTTAGCCCCCATTAGCATATCCTAACTGAGGTGAGTCCCATTGGAGTGGAAGGGACTCATGTAGATTCAGCTGCCACTACTACAAGTGCCTTAATGAGCCCTCAGGTCAGTGGTAACATTGCTAAGACTGAATCTAAGGCAACCAAGCATTCTGATGATTGTGAAATAGACATCATTATGCATAGGAAACTAGGGCACCATGAAACCACTTCTAGTGGTGCGGATGAACATACAAGGTATGTTATCTCATCTCCATATGATTCTTCTCATGAAGATGAGGGAAGACTTAAACTCACCATTCAAGACCTACTCACTAAAGTCTCAAACTTGAATTCATGATTAAGACTTTAGAAAGTAGGTCCACCATTCAACAACTTGAGATTGACAATATCAGGGCTAAACTAGCTGAGAAACAGATTGAAAGGTCTATTAGGACTGTACTAGTTCAGGTCTCCCTGACTTCTTCCTCTAGATCATCTAGCGCTCAAGATGATGCTACCAAAAAGGGGGAGAATATTCAAAGACAAACACCCATGGTGTCTAAGAGCTCAATTATCTCAAAGCTCTCTTCAAGATATCCCTCTCAGCACTCAAATGTCTTCCCTGAGCCTCCTTTAGTTACTCTAAAAGTGGATCCTAGGATGCTAAAAGATCTAAACAAGTCTCTTACCTTGTTTCTCATGGGATCTTTTATGTGGCAGCCATGACCAGATATCTTGTGGCCTACTTTAGAGCTGAAGATCTGAATAGGTTGAATGCACCATCTACCTCTTTTGAGGAAGTTGGTCAACCTAAGGTCTACATGGAACCTAAGATTAATTTCAAAGGGGAAATGGAAACTGATGACCTAGCAACCAAAATAGTTGAGACAGAGAGTGTATTACCACAAACTTCCGAAGCAGAAGTCAAAGATGCGGAAAAACAATTTCAATCTTCTGAAGTCGAGATGGAAGCTACGGAAGGACTCTTCTCCTTGTCCAATGATCTTTTCGTCACATATGCAATCCTAGAGCTAGCATATGAGGTGAACAGTGAGGACTTTCTCAAGTTACCCATCATGCAATCACCATCTTCACCTTATGCTCCAACAACCACTCAACAGCCTGAATCCTTTGCACAAGAACCTCCAAGGTCTAAAGCTTCCAAAGATGTCAAAGGAAAAAGGAAGCTGACTAAGGAAGAACTACTAAAGGAGGAAAGGTTGGAGAAATTTAAAAGAAAGGGGAGACTACCTTCTTGGAAACTACTAGCTACCAGTAGCAAAGCAGCTGTAGCAAACTAGGAGGCAGTTAATAACAAGAAAAGAGTGGAAGTAATTGACAGACTTGTCAAAATGGGAGCTGCAAGTGAAGAAGTGCTCCTCTTATCATTAGAAGAGCTGATTGAATTGGAAAAGGCAACCTTGTTATTAAAAGAACAAGAAGAAGCAACAAGGTTTTCCTCAGAAGAAGAAAACCTGAGGAAAAAAGGGGAAGCCGATCAAAGGCTAAGGAGTGAGAGAATAGTCTTTCTAAACTCAAGAAGATTCTCTCTTGAGGAACTTGCTTCATATAACAATGACACAATCCTATGGCTGGTAAACAAAGAATAGGATCAAAAGGAAAAGGAAAAAAAGAGGGCTTCCAGGGAAAGAATGAAGCAGAGAAACAAGAGGGAAGATTATGCTGAGCTTGCAGCCTTGAATAAGTCTGGGGACAAAGCCTGGATGAAAGACTATCTTAGGGCCCATGGCTTCTCAGGCAGCCAAGTTGGATCCATGTCCACAAAGACCCTGCAGCATATTATTAGTGAGATCAAAGCTCATATACGCTTAAGAAGAAGGAAAGAGATGTACAGGGGATGACTGTCACACCTTTTTCACTACCACAACCTCAACCCAAACCTATCCCCTTCCTTTTCCCTATCAAAATTGAACCAACCTCTGAGCCTTACACACCTGAACCCACATCATTAACCTTACCCACTTCCTTAACCACTTAATCCAAACAACCACCGAAACTACCCATTCTCAAACCTAAAACCATACCAAAAACCCAATCCTCATCAACCAAACAACCACCTGATTCATCCGCTCATCCATCCAAATCTCTTTCCTTAGAAGAGCTTAAGGAGATCAAGGGGAAGCTCATGAACTGCACATCTTTGAGCAATATCTCCTGTGAGGAGGAGAGTATCAATTTGACTTATATAGACAAATTCTCAAGTTCCCTCACAAGAAAGCAATTCCCTGATCTCTTAAGAGGAACACTGGACCAAGCTGCTAGACTACTTGGCCTCAACTCTAATTCCTTAAATGATGAAGAGAAGAAGCTCAGAAGAAAGCTGGTGACTCTACTGGATATAAAGAAAGGAGACAATGTTCCCAGTCAACCCCTTGTGCCAAGAAAGAAGATTATCCAGTAGAGGTTAGATGAATCCTTTAACAACTTTGTTGTGGAGAGAGAGAATGGAGAGAAGAACAAGCTAAATGCCTCTTCCCTACTACACTCTAGGATAATTGATGTTGCTAAGTTAGCAGAGAAGCCATTCTCCAATCCATCCAACTACAATATAGTTGCGCATATCAGAAATTATCTGAGCAGCCTTCATCTTGCTGAGCTAACTGCAAAAGCCAAGATTGAAAAAGAGTTGAAGTTGAGAGAGATGGAAGACAAGGAAAGGGCAACAATCAAAGGCAAAGCCTTTCTACAAATGGTGGAAGGCCCTAAATTGGAACCAATAGTTGGATGGGAGTATGACTATATCTCCAGTCAACTAACTCTCTTCAGAGGGACTTAGTAGAGAGTACATATCATTCAGAGTGACAGACTAGATCTCCTATCCACGAATAATCTGTACAAACTTCTCAGCACTATTTCTCAGAAAAACAAAGAAATTAATAAGTATTTGCTTTCCCTGGTGTTGAAAGTTTTGAGAACAGAAACAAGTGAGGTTTTGGTAGCATCAGCCTAGGGGAGTTTGTTGGATCAAGAAGGCTGGTGAAACCAAAACCAAACACTTAGAGTATTTTGAGTACAACTAATGAAGTTCTTCCAAAGACAAGTTCGCACTTCCGAAGGTATATGCTGAATTTCCAAAGCAAAGCTCAAAGGAACGTCTGAAGATAAGCTTCAGCTTCCGAAGACCAAATCTCTGCTCTTTCGAGAGTTCAAAAGTTAGAAGAATTAAAGACTACAACTTCTGAAGAATGAAGTCCAAAGGAAGCCTCAGAAGAAGTAGTCACTTTCGAAGTTTAAGTGGCTTCGGAAGAACAAGTTCTTCCGAAGCTAGTTAACCTTTGGAAGTACCTACTATGAACCAGTTGACATTAGTATGGTGTCTCTGACACTCTGCTGCAAACCTCTGATATTGCATGGTGTTTTCCCAAAAGGCCATGTAGTTGACCATACTTTAATCCACTATTCACACTTTATTAGTTAGTACAGTTGACAACTTTAGTTGGTGACAAAAGGTAAGTCATGAACATGTCATGACTACCATATCTTAGATAAGACATTATCTAAGATACCTTAAATATAACTTTGTAGTATTTGCTTTAGTTATAGGATTCTAGTTGGTATCAAAATATATCCGATTGTAGGTAATAGTATATATAGTTTCTCATTATAACTCTTGTAGTAAGCTTGCAAGAGTCTTGTAATAATTTAAGTTGAGAAGTAATATATACAAGTATGTTGAAAATCATTCTCTCGTGTTTTGTTTGTGTTACTTAGTATATTATAATAAACTCTTAGAAGAACTATGCTTCTTGAGTGTTCATTAGTGAGTTTGAGAGAAATATTTGTGTTGAATACAAAAACCAATCCGGCAAAATCAACTATGCTCAAGCGTCTGCATAGTACCCATGCGCCTAGGATTTTGCCCAACCGCCTAAGTGTTGGTCATGCGCTCATATAATGCTCATGCCCCCACTTTCCTCATGCGCGACCCATGTGCCTAAGTGCTCCCATGTGCCTAAGCAGTCATGCGCCTAAGCAGGCATGCGCCTAAGCAGTCATGCGCCTAAGCAGTCATGCGCCTAACCAGTCATGCGCCTAACCAGTCATGCGCCTAACCAGTCATGCGCCTAACCAGTCATGCGCCTAACCAGTCATGCGCCTAAGCAGTCATGCCCCTAAGCAGTCATGCGGTCGCATAGTGGCCATGTGCCAACATAGTTCCCATGCGCCTAAAAGACTTAGAAAATATTTTGAAATTTTCGGGAAAAGGATTTTTAGGTTATGATTTGGAATGTTTTAAGGGATGTTTTATGATGATGTTATGCATGTTTATGGTATGTTTATTTATGTTCCGAATTATGAATTATTATGTGGCTATACGTGGTGAGATTATGCTCTTATACGTAACTTATAATATTAAGGATGCGAATGATCAAAGTTAGTGGAAGTAGAACATAATGAATGAATGCATGAAAAGTCTTATAAGCAAAATGTAAGGAGGTTCAAAACTCCATAAGAGTTGTTAGCTTAATTGTGTGTTTTATAGCGTGCGATCATAGCTAACCCATGAGGGTTCACACACAGGGGAAGTCAGTCTTGGTGACTGCTCCATACATGCAATATAGGATCCTTATTGCTTAACCCTAGATTAGTTGGCTTAGTACCCAAGTCACAAGATCAAGATTGAAGTGGAAGATAATCAAAAGTGTGAAATAAACGAATAAGTGTGATAACAAAGATAATAATGTTATTACCTTGAAGTATGTATGATGTATGATCATGTACACAAATTAAGGAAATGTTTTAAAGAAAAGGAAAAAATATTTTATTTATAAAACTAGAACTCACTCAACTTTGTATGGAATTTCAGTTTGCAGGTAATGGTTGCTGATAGTGGCACAAGGATGAAGTTATTTGGCAAATAAAGGACTACCATCCAATTTATGCAGAAATGGAATTTTTGGTGTTGTAATACAACAAAATGATATTTTGTAACTTTAACAATGATGTATTACTTGGCAAAAGGATTTATTAAAGCATGAAATGATTTTTGTTAAATTATTCATTGTAAGAATTTATGAATTGTTTTGTGTTTTAAACATTATGCGCGATGAATGTCCGATTATAAGCATTTTGTAAACGTGGCCTTACAAGTTGGTATGAGATCCAAAGTTTAAGAGAATTGGGTAAAATATTTTCAAAAACCTAAACTTAAACTAAGAATAGGACCAAATGGAAGGATGTCAGCCTAAGTAGCTATGTGCCATCAGGTAATTTTTTTAAATATTAACTGGCATTATGTGTGCATGTTATTTGATTTATGTGCCCTTAGTAGATTTGAATACTAATATAGTCAGGATAGGAAATTCTTGGGGTATGAAGAGTAAAGTAAGTGGCTAATCAGAACTAGCCACTATAATTAGGGACTTACTATACTTGACATAAACTGAGCTATTACCTTGAATGAACATGTTGGTGTTTGAATCTTATAATTTGTTTAGAGGATGGTTGGTCATAGATCTTCAAAAGCTTCTCGAGGTGGTGGTCGTGGTGGACGTGATACTGGAAGACATGTCAAAAGGAGCCAAACTAAGACCGGTGGAATGGCTAATAAGGAGCCCAAGACTCATCACTAGGAAGATGGTGATGAGAGTGCCAATCTGAGGGCCTCAGTGAAGGTTGCGGTTCTTAAGAAGGTGCACCAAGTCATGCGGACTATTCTATCGTCTGTGGTGACTGAAGTGATTAGAGCCGTAAGGGAGGATGAGAGGAAAGAAAAAAAGAAGACTAGTGGGGAAAAGGAGCAACCCTAGACTAAGACGGTTGTCTCTAATGATGATAAGTGGGCGGTGAAAGTGGTTGATGTGAACAAAAAGGGTGGTGATGATAAGAAATGGAATAGAAAGTGTTTTGGAAGTGGTAGTGTTACTCCAAACAATAAGGTTGCAAGGATGGATGACCGGCATGTAGTCACATCCGGTGTGGGGACGAAGGGGTGTGGTAAGTGCGGGAAGGAGCATACAAAGGACTTTAGATAGGGATCAAATGTTTGTTTCAAGTATGGAAGGACTAGACATATGGCAAGGAATTTTGGCGTGACGAATTGTTATAATTGCGATGGGAATGGTCACCTTAGCAGGGACTGGAAGAAGCCAAGGTCTGAGATTTCCAGAGCAAAGAAGATGACCAAAACTGAAGGGGAGAAGGCGAGCACTAGAGCTTTCATGATGAACCAGGAAGAGGTTAGGATGGACCCCGATGTTGTATCATGTATGTTTATAGTAAACCAAACTCTTGCTTTTGTGTTATTTGATTCTAGTGCTAGTAGGAGTTTCATTTCTGTTGCTTTCTATGCTAATTTTCTTGTTAGAAGTAGAAATGTAGATGAGCCCATTGATGTAGAAATTGCCATAGGTAAGTCTACTGGGACTTCTGATCTGATAGAATGTTGTGACATAGATTTAGAAGGTCATAGATTTCCTACTAGACTATTTGTGATGACCTTAAGCAGGTTTGATGTAGTCCTAGGGAGGGACTCGCTAGTAGCCTATGAAGCAAATATTGCGTGTCAAAAGAAAATGATCTAACTGATAGCAGCTATCGGGAGTTGTGACAATCTACGGGGATCGAATTACTACGATCCCGAAAGTGATTTCGATGGTTGTGGCGGGGAAAAGCTTGAGACGTGGATGTAGTGCCTACCTGGCTTACGTGAAGTATGTGGACACATTAGTACCATAATTTTCTGACGTACCAGTTGTGTGTCACTTTCCTGACGTGTTCCCAAAAGATTTACTAGGTGTCGCATCGAACAGTGAGATCAAGTTCTAGATTGATTTGATACTTGGTCCTCAGCCTGTCACTAAGGCACCTTATCATTTGGCTCCGTCTAAGATGAAGGAACTAATGATGCAATTGCAAGAATTGTTGGATAAAGGGTTCATTCGATCGATATATCTCCCTTAGGTGCTCCGGTTTTGTTTGTAAAGAAGAAGGACGGTAGTATGAGAGCGTGCATCGACTACCGTCCGAGATTCATAGTTTCTTGGGATTGGCGGGATATTATAGAGAATTAATCCAAGACTTCTCAAAGATAGCTTCTCCATTGAGCAAGTTGACCCGTAAGGACGTAAAGTTTGTTTGGGGTCAAGAAAAAGAGAAGGTTTTGAAGAGCAAAAGACGAGGTTGATGCAAGCTCTAGTCTTGTAAGTATCAGAAGGAAATGAAGACTTGGTGGTCTATTCGGATGTTTCTTATTTGGGATTAGATTGCGTGTTAATGCAAAGAGGGAAAGTTATAGCCTATGCATCCCGTGGTTAAATATTCATGAGGTTAATTACCCCGCTCATGACTTGGAGCTAGTGGTTGTAGTCTTTGCATTGAATATTTGGAGGCATTACTTGTACGGGACGAAGTGCACTATCTTCATTGACCATAAGAGTTTGAAGTACTTATTTGAACATAAGGATTTGAATATGAGACAGAGGAGATAGTTGGAACCTATAAAGGATTATGACTGTGAGATCCATTACCATCCGGGAAAAGCGAACATGGTGGCGGATGCCCTTAGCCAAAAGGATAGACCTGAACCAATATGGGTGAAGGCTTATCAATTGGTTATGACCTCTGATGTGATGAAGCAGGTCAAGGAGTTTTAGGATGAAGCACTGAAAGAAGACCGAATTAACTCTGAAAGGTTTAAAGGTTTAGTCAAAGAGTTGGGTGAGAACACTCTCGGTGTTAGAAACCGATCTGGGTCGATGTTGATTCCTCGTTGTGGGGATCTACGTGGAAAGGTCATGGACGAGGCTCATAGGACTCAATACTCCATTCATTCCATTGCTACAAAGAAGTATCATGATATGAAGATGGATTAGTGGTGGTTTGGTATGAAGTGTGAGGTAGCGGAGTATATGAGTAAGTGGCTTACATGCTTGCAAGTGGAGGCGAAGCATCAGAAGCCTTACAGAAAGATCCAACCTCTAGATATGCCCGAGTGGAAATGGGAGCACATCACCATGGATTTTATTACGAAGCTACCACGTACCGCGAGTGGGTACGATGCTATATGGGTGATAGTTGACCGTCTGATGAAGAGTTCTCACTTTCTACCAACCCATGAAACGTATTCAACTGAGAGGTTAGCAGATTATTCATCAAGTAGATTGTTACTCGTCACGGTGTTCTGGTTTCTATTGTATCTGACCTTGACACCCGGTTTACATCCATGTTTTGGAAGAGATTCCATGATGTGATAGGGACGAAGCTACACATTAGCACAGCTTATCATCCATAAATGGTTGGTTACTCATAGAGAACCATTCAGACTCTTGAAGATATGCTATGAGTATGCTTCATTGATTTTGGAGAAATTTAGGATGAACACTTATGTTTAGCTGAATTCTCATACAACAATAGTTATCATTCCAGCATTAGTATGCCACCCTATGACATGCTATACGATAGGAAGTGTAGAACGCCCTTATGTTGGGGCGATATAGGTCAGAAGGAATTAGGGAGCATTGAAGTGATCAAGGCTACGACTAAGAAATGAGAAAAGATCAAGGCCTTTATGAAGGCAGCCACAAATAGGCAAAAGGCGTATGCTGAAAAGAGACGTAGACCGATTTAATTCAAGGTGGGCGATAAGGTTATGCTGAAGGTTTCACCTTGGAAGTGTATCATTTTGTTTAGAAAGTAGGGTAAGTTGAGCCTGAGGTATATAGGGCCTTTCCGAATCATTGCTCGAGTAGGAGAGGGGGAGCCTATAAATGGGAGTTGCCCATTGGGTTATGTGGAATTTATCCAACATTCCATATATCTCATCTGAGAAAGTGTCTAGCTGATGAAGATATGGTTGTACCACTGGAGGACATTGAGGTAAATGAGCGACTCAATTATATGGAGCAACCAGTGGCAATTATTGATCGAAAAGAAAAGAGGCTACGGAATAAAGTGGTTCCCTTAGTACGAGTACAGTGGAAGCATAGAAAGGGATCCGAGTCCACATGGGAGACTGAAGAAGAAATGAGACAACATTACCAACAACTGTTCAAAGAGTGACAGGTTTTAGGGATGAAACCTATATAAGAGGGTGGACTTGTAACACTCAGAAGTTTTAAAAGAAAAGAAAAGAAGAGAAAGAGTGAAGAAAATGAAAGAAAAGAAAAATAAGCCAAGTTGAGGGGTTAAAGTGGTACATGGGTCAAAGTTTATTAAATTTTGTACAAAACGTTGCATGGCCGCCCACCCCTTGTACTATCACCTTTTATGTCGATTTTTTAGACAGAGAAAAAAAGGATTCTCTCCTATTTTAGAGAGAAGAAAAAGAAGAAGTCGGATTTCATGTTAGTATTTGATGCTTTGGGTTTTTCATGGCTGCTTTTCACCCTCGGGTATGTGCTTATGTGTTACTATGTGTTTGGTTGTGTGTTTTTGGTATGTCTAGGTGTTTGAACTCATAAGCACTCGGTTTGAAGAAGTATTACTCGAAGGTTGCAAGAGGTGAGTTCTAGCCCGGGTTTAAATGTTTTAACTTGTTTTGGGGCTGGAAATGCATGTTGTAACGTTTTTATTTAACTTGGGTGTGTACCCGTATGTATTTGTGTGTGCCTAGTTGGATGGGTGTATGATTGGGAAGGATTTTGGCTATGTTCATGTTTATTTCATATTTATGATGCTTAGCATGCTAGAAACTAGGTTAGAAACAAGTTAGAAACAGATTTTGGATCTGAAAATGATGTTAGTTTGAAAACAGTTGCCCATGCGCCCATCTTCCCAAACACCTAAGTGATCATGCGCCTAAGTTAGGCTCAATCACCTGCATAGTACCCATGCTTCTAGGATTTTTCCCAAACGCCTAAGTGTTGGCCATGCGCTCGTATAGTGCTCATGCGTCCACTTTCCCTATGCGCCTAAGTAAGGCTCATGCACCTACAAAGTTCACATGCGCCTAAGTGTTCCCATACGCCTAAACAGTCATGCGCCCTCATAGTGGCCATGTGCCTGCATAGTTCCCATGTTTTGGCCATGCACTCATATTCTAACATATTGGGAAAAAGGATTATTAGGCTATGACTTGGAATGTTTTCGGGGATGTTGCATGATGATGATGTTATGCGTGTTTATGGCCTATTTATTTATGTTCCTTATTACGTATTATTAGGTGGCTTTACGTGTTGTGATTATGTTCTTATACGTATGGTATTATCTTAACAAAGAGAAAGGTCAAAGATAATTGAAGTGGAACATAATGAATGAACGAATGAAAAGTCTTGCAAGGTTCACAACTCCATGAGAGTTGTTAGCTCAATTGTGTGTTTTATAGCATGCAATCTTGACTAACCCATGAGGATTCACACACAGGGGGAGTTAGTCTTGGTGACTGCTCCATACGTATGATATAGGATCCTTGTCGTTTAACCCTAGATGAGTTGGCTTAGTGCCTAAGAGGGGGTTTAGCATATGACAAGATCTACATAGAAGTGAAAGATAATGAAAAGAGCGAAATGAACGAATATGTGCGATAACCAAGATAATAATGTTATTACCTTGAAGTATGTTTGATGTATGATCACATACGGAAGTTAAGTAAATGTTTTAAACAAAAGTAAAAAGTATTTTATTTATAAAACTAGAAATCAATCAGCAACGCTGACTTTTATGCATTTTCAGTTGGTAGGTAATGGTAGATGAGGGCGGCACGAGGGTGAAGCTACTTGGCAAATAAAGAACTGCCATCCATTTTATGCAAAAAATGATATTTTTTTGTGTTTTAATGCAACTAAATTATATTTTGAAACTTTACCAATGATGTAGTACTTGGCAAAAGGAATTATTAAAGCAAGAAATGCTTTTTGTTAAATTATTGTGCTGTAATGATTTATAAATTGT
Source organism: Flaveria bidentis (assembly GCA_018326385.1). NCBI lineage: Eukaryota > Viridiplantae > Streptophyta > Magnoliopsida > Asterales > Asteraceae > Flaveria > Flaveria bidentis. The sequence continues at coordinate 24,467 of BJCM01271012.1, forward strand.
ATTGCGTTTTAAATATTATGCGCGATGAATGTCCGATTGTAAGCATTCCGGTAATGGGGCCTTACATGGTTGATGTGGAGGATCATCAGGTGGAGGGAACACATGTAACGAAAGGTCTCCCAAGGGTTGGTTAGGTTGTGGCTTTCTTTGATTTACTGGGTTATTCATCCCTCTTGATTGATTACTTTCTAATGTTCTTGGGAGTCAAATTAAAATCCTATGAGTTGTTTCTGATGATGTACCTTCTTGAGATCTTCTCTGACCATGAATTTGAGAAGTCCTTGAAGTTGATAATTTGTGAAACACATGATTCCCTCTTCAAGTCTTCTTGATTTCTGGATCAAAGTGCAATGGTGGGGTCCTTCCTGAAAATCTTGTATGCATTAACATAATGGTTACCTCCAAACAAGAAAACACCAAAATACCTCGTGTAATACTGAACAAGAAAACAAATAAAAAGAAAAATAGAAAAATAAAATCTTTTTTGGTTTTTTATAAATATTTAAGAAAAACAATTAAACACTAAGCGCACTAATTCCCCCACAGTAGATTTAGATCTAGTTGTCGTGACTCGATCAAAAACAATTTAAATAATCGGTCTTAGCTACTTTTATTGTGTAAGGGTAACTAAGGTCGTATCTATATGGAATATGTGAAAATTGTTTAATTAATATGACTTGATTAACTAAAAGACAGAAACATTAGAAGTAAAAACTAGAACTATGGATGATTTAATGAATGAACGTGCATAAAGCAAAGAACTTTTAAACTAATTTACTTACATATTGGAAAATAATTAATTCTGGTTTTCCAATTCTACAAGATCAATAATTCATACTTTTAAATTAGGGTTTGTAAGAACAATACTTCAAGATCTTAGCTTTTTGATTAAAGTGACAACAAAGGAACAAGCTTTTAAGATTCGTTCATTCACAATGTTACCAATTTACCTATATCAAATTGTCTACTTTTCTTAGTGAGCTCAAGATGCAAGGAAACCGAAAACTGATAATCAATGTTCATTACAAAAACCTAATCAAAACATACCAAATTTTTCACTTGACGAGAATCATACTGCCAAAAGTAATCACGAAAAGCCTAGCAACGCATCATCTTCATTAAGCCTTTCTTCTTGAATTGTAGAATATTTGTGGATGATTTGGAGAGACTTGGAACACCAAAAATCACCTAAAGTTCAACACTTTTCATCGCCAAGAAGTTATTGATCAAATTGGGGTTGATTTGGTTTAAATAAAGTTGAAATCCAAAAAATTCAGGAGTTGTTAGGCCATGGGCGTATCATACGCCCACCGACATATGATACACTGCCTCATACGCCGCCCAATGCCTAATATTTTGTTATTTTTTCCAAATATTCCCACTGATACACCGCCTAATACGTCGTCTGGCATATGATACACCTAAAGTTGGAGTATCATAGGCCGGGTCACTTTTTTGACCTCTTTTTATCCATTGTTTGGTATTTACATCTTAAGTCCTTCAACATTCATGTTTTGCTTCTTTGCCTTTCAATTAAGCTACTTTAAGCTCCAAACACCTCTGAATCAAAACATAAACAACTTAAACTCGTTCCACCATAATCATGATGTAAAATCAAGCATTTATATCAATTAAACACCAAATTATTGACATGTGATTAGTCATAGCTCTAGAACATGTGTCATCAAAAGAAGAGCTAAGACAAGAAAGTCCTCATGAGGAGTCTGAGCTTCATGGTAATCACAATGGAGATTAGGGTGCTAGACTAAAGGCAATCTTAATAAAGGATATAACAGATTATGTTTATCAAGAAGGGTGGAAAGAATATAGAAAAGAAGGGCAAGAAGGATACTACGGGGAGAGGATAAAAGTAATAAGGAGAAAGAATCATGGGAAGAAGAATAGTTTGAGCCTAAGATGGTTGCTTCGAATGATAAAGAGGTGATTTAGGGATAAAGACTATGAATGGGTGAAAATATGGGTTATTTTTAAGATGTAAGCCCCTATTTTTTATGGTAATAGGAATGCAACCATAACTCATAGATAGATAAGGGAAATGGAAGTTGTTTTGGATATTAATGAATGTCAAGATGACCAAAAAGTTAAGTTTGTCATCCAGTCTTTCATAGACTCGTCCTTATGTTGGTCGGATACATCATCTAGGTTGAAGGCAATAGAGTAATAGTAAAGATGAAATGGTGATGGTGTGAATTGAAAGAGGCTAGTGATCGAGGAATTTGGTCCTCATATGGAACTTGACAAGATCATATGAGAGTTTTTACAACTTAATGTGGGAAGTATGACTCATCATGAGTACATAGTAAAGTTCAATGAAATGGCAAGGCGTGAGCCAAATCTAGTCACTCAATTGACAAGGAATATTAAAAGGTATATTCATGGATGATTGGTGGATATCCGTAGGCATATGACCACCTCCCAACTAGGTAAGTTTGGCCTAGTGGTGGATCTAGTAGAGAAGGTTTATGATAAATAGGAGGAAGTACGGACGGTTGAACCATAAAAGAAATGATATAGTAATTGGAACGAGAATAAGAAACGATTCAGGGTTTTGCATTAAGTGTGAAGAAGGCAAAGATGGATAATCAAAGGATGGTAAACAAGCTTACTAGGGGGATGAAAAAGTGTAGGAAGTATGGAGAGATTCATGTTGGCAATGGGACCAACTTATGCGTCAAGTGTGGGAAAGAGGTATGCGTGACCAAGGATTGGACCGAATTTATAAAGTACTTTATTTATGAAGAGATGGTCATCTAAGATAAGGTTGAAAGAATCCAACACTAGAGAAATCTAGGTCAAGCAAAGGAAATGAAAAGAGAGAAAAAAGCAATAAGCTAAGGCAAGAGCCTCTACTATAAACAAATAAGAGGCTAGGGTGGATCCCAATGTCATGTTAGGGCCATTCTTGGTAAACTAAAAGTTTATATCCCTATTATTTACTTTGGTGCTAGTAGGAGTTTTATTTATACTACATTCAAAGACAAACTATCTAATAGTTTTGATATAAAACCAACTAGCATCAATAAATATACCAAATAACAAAAACTATTGACAATTTAGGGTGTGTGTCAACAATTTTGGTGGAAGTTGGGATGGAAATCAACCGTTATCAAAATTTTCATATAATAACAGATATCATGCCAGCATTGGCATGCCGCTTTTATGAAATGCTATATAGTAGAAAGTGTTGGACATTATATGTTGGGGTGATATTGGTGATAAGGGAATAGAAAGTATCAAAGTAATTGATCTAAGTACATGGAAATTGGAATGGATAAAAGCATTTATGAAGGAAGCAAAAGACGGACAAAAGTCTTATGTCGATAAATGACCTAGACAGGTTGAATTTCATGTTACTGAGCGGGTAATGTTAGAGGTGTCACCAGGGAAAAGATAATCTAATTTCATAGGAGATGGAAATTAATCACTAGGTATATTGGGCCATTTCATACAATTGCTAGGGTTGGAGAAATGGCCTACAAATTACAGATACCAGATAAGTTGAGTGGGATTCATTACATGTTCCACGTATCTCATCTACCAAAATGCTTGGCCAATAACAACATGTTTGTGCCTCTAAAGGATATTGAGATTGATAAGAGATTATACTATTTAGAGAAGCCAGTGGCTATCCTTGATAGACTTAATATGTTTCGTATAAGTTCTCCAAAAGGTAAATTCCTGACCTTGTTATCCTTAATAATTTTACATGTTTTAGGGTTGTTATACATACCAAATGTTTTTTTACTTTAAAGATGATGATTTTCAATACTAAAGCTTACAGTTTTACAAAAAAGCATGCATCTTTATGACTTTTTACATTAATTGAACTTTGGGATTATATATTATGGGATCTGATAGGGTACTAAGCCATAGTACTACGATTAGCACCCAGTTATGTATATGATAAACTAGTACTCTAGTTGGGTTAGTTCTCGGCTGAAGACTAGTATTCGGTCCTATGAGTTTTCACATGACAATTTTTCATGCAATAGGAAATACATGCCTAGTAGATTCGTATAATGGGAAGTACTCACCTAGTAGAGTTTTTGCATGGTAATAGTTCTCGTAAATATAGTTCTTGCTAGGCAAAGTTATTGCAACCATCAGGTACTTACATGAACAGTTCTTGCTCATTAGCGTAGTCAACCTTTTTTATTATTTCGGTATTCTAGTTTAACTTATTCAATTTAGGAACGACTTTATGATGACATATTCATATGTTGTATGGTACGTAAAGACAATGTGTATGCATGAATATATGGTACGAAAAGACAATGTAAAGTATTATTTAATGAAGTGAAAGATAATTAAATAAATGATATGTGGAACTTAATAAATGTTAAATGAGCTTGAATATGAATGAAAGGTCTAGCCAACAAGACTATAAAATGAAATGTAGCTGCATTACGCAGTCTCAACTAACGGTACGTATTTTACGCACATGGTTGATCCTGCCAGAAGCATTGATAGGTGTTGACACATGCTACGGGAATAGGTGTTACACTTATACTGACCGAATGGTAATTGGATCTTTTAGTTCTAATTATACAGGCTTTGTGCTAGGATGGTAGTGGCATAGATCCTATAATAGTGGAAAGAAATGATAATGAGAACCGAAACAAATGGTATGAAGGGACTTATGCATGTATGTATGTTGCATGCTCACACATGTAAAATGTGTGTTCCCGACATGAACGATATCGTTGAGCATGGATCTTAGGATTTAAATTGATAATAATAAAACTTGATGATTTGATGCTAAAATACAATAATGATGAACACAAAAGTGTTTATTGCTTGATGTTTATTGCTTTGATGTTAAAATCATCATACATAGAGGATGATGATATAATGATATTGTTGATGGAACTAATTCCCAGCCTTGGTGGAGAATTATTCACCTTAATTATTCACCTAACCATTGATGATATATGCTTATATTTATACTAGTTTAGTAATTACAATAATTACAAAATAACCCCTAGACTAATATTTTTTTGTTCCTTTTGTTCTTCAACTCTTCAACTTTAATTGTATTGGAAATCTTCAATTTATTCAAAGGTAGAATACCCAACAATACTCCCCCTAAATTGTATATTTCCGATGTGAATTGAAGCTTGATGTTGTATCTGTTGAATAGTTGTTCAAAGCTAAGAATTTTGTTGTTGATGCAGAAGCGAGATCTTCAAAACTTTAAAACAAACAATTTTTATTTTTGTTTTGTGATTATAGCTTGCTTTCAAACCTTTAAGCTAAAACCCTAATCCATTTTTTTTATGTTGACGGCCCAAACAATTAAATCCACGTCCACCTTTTCTTTTTGATATTGGCGGCCCAAATAATTAAATCTGGGTCCACCTTTTTTCTTTTTGATGTTGGCGGCCCAAACAATTAAATCCGAGTCCACCTTTTCTTTTGGATTTAATGATAGAGCCCAAGTAACAAACCCAATGATGTTCACGAGCCCATTTGCAACCCTAGGTTGCAAACCCTAGTTTGGCTGAGGAAGGCCTCCTACGACATCCCCTTCCATTCGATCAACCCTAATTAGGCAAACCCTAATTCGCAAACCCTAATTGTTTGACCCTTACGGCAGCCTCCACACTTCGATTTCTTGCAAGGTTCGCATAAGATCTTTTATTGTTGAATTGTTGATGAAATTGTTATTGTAGCATTATATTGATGAATTCAAATCATTGAATTTCTCATGAAGAACACATTAACTTTTTCTCCAAGTTTTCTTCAGATCTTCAATAATTTTAGCAATCTAACCACGTAATCTCATCAAAATCAATATGAATCCATCAACTCTGGCTCTGATACCAATTGTGTGTTCCCGGCATGAACGAGATCGTTGAGCATGGATCTTAGGATTCAAATTGATAATAACAAAACTCGATTATTCGATGCTAAAATATAATAATGATGAACACAAAAGTGTTTATTTCTTGATGTTTATTGCTTTGATGTTGAAATCTTCATACATGGAGGATGATGATATAATGATATTGTTGATGGAACTAATTTGTAACACCCGTTTATTTATTTATTTTGAAGCCAACGAAAGAAGCAAAGAAATAAAGTCCTAAGTCGAGGGACCAACTCGCCAACGAAAGAATGTTGGGTGAGTGGGGGTATATAAAAGGGAGAGGGCAGCCCCTACCCTCTCCCCACACTCATATTTCAGCCAAACAGGAGAGGAGAAGAGAGAAAGGAAGAAAAGTTGGTTCAGGTTGGTTCGAGTGAGCAAAATCGTTGAGAAACGGGTCAAATCGAAGCTCTTCTCGTTGTGGTCCTTTGTGTGAATTCTAGGACCCCTCCTTTAAACGTTTTTGAATGATTTGGGGCTGGAAAATATCTTAAAATCGGGTTTTGAGTGTGTATGTGTGTGACCCGTATGCATATGCGTATGTGTATGTGTGTGTATGATCCGTTTGAGCCTTGTTTGTGAGCTTGTGTGTACTTTAATGGTGTTGTGGTATGCGTTCCTAAGGTTTAGGATGGTCGATTTGGGCTTAGAATGAGTTTGGATGAGCTTGGAGGTCGAAAATGGCAGATTGGGTTCGGGATGAACTGCATTCTGCATCAGCTAGGGCTAGGCGACCGAATGGAGGCCATACGTCCAAATGAGGTGCGAATGGGGTTCATTCGCATGATTGAGAGTTCATTCGCATGATTGGGGCTAGTCGCATGGGAGTCATGCCATTGAGGGTCCAGTCGCATAAGTGCTCATCCGCATTAGTTCCACTCACATGAGGTCCATCCTCATTAAGTCCATTCGCACGATTGGATGTTCATTCGCACAAGTGTTTATCCATATTGGTTCATTTGCATGATGTTCAGTCGCATGGATGCCATGCGAATGAAGGGTGTCCATATGCCCGAATAGGGCTGTTGCACACGAGGAAAAGTGTAGTTTAACTTCTGACTTTCGGGAGAAAGTGCAGATGTAAGTTCTGACGTAAAGGTTCCCGTAAGTTCATGTAAGATGACTGTTGAGGCCTTAGAGAGAATGTTAGGCATGATGGTGATGATGTTGCATGTTTATGCATGATGTATGTTATGTATAATGTTGCCCTGTATGATGCTGATGACTGTGTATGATATGTTTCTTATTATGATGTATGTTTATCTTTCCTGTGGCTTTACGTGTCATGTTAATGAATGAATGAAGTATTATGTAATGTAAAGTGAAAGATAATTAAAGAGGAACATGAAGTAAGAATGCATGCATTAATGAATGATAAAAGTAATGAAAGTCTTGCAAGCACAGTATGTCGGGACACGCCATTAAAAGGTGTTCGCCCAATGGTGTGCGTGTTCACTACCCCGGGAGGATGCACATCGGGGTCTTTATTTGTGATTGACCATACGTATGAACCATTGTTGTGTGCCTTAGGTATTGTGACCATTTGGTGCCGAGCACCACGGATGAAGGTCTATTATAGGCTTAGGTCTAGTACCACGTGAATGAAGGGCATAGCATATGACAATGGTATACCTGAACTTTACCTTGGGTACTGTGACCATTTGGTGCTGAGCTCCACCGATGAAGGACTATTATAGGCTTAGGTCCAGTACCTTGAGAATGAAGGGTAAATTTCATGGTGATGACGAAAGGAAAAGATGTAATGATGAACGAACGAATGAAAGTAAGATGAATGAATGAATGGAAGTTAATGATTAAAGAAGATAATAATGATATTATAGATGTGTACGTATGATGTATGATCGCATTAAAGTAAAGACCGTTGTAACGAAAGAAAAGTATGTTTTATTTTATAAAACTAGAACTCACTCAGCAACGCTGACTTTGATATGTTTCCAGTTGGCAGGTAATGATTGCTGAGGATGGCACAAGGTGGCTACTTATTGGGATGGCATCCATTTATATAACGCTTTTGTGATGTAATGCAACACTGTATTTTGTAACTGATTAACGATGTATTATTTTGCTAAAGCTACTATATTGAAATGAACTGTCATTTTTAAATATTTCCGCTGCGATGCTTTATGAAATACAAATGCAATTATATGTTTTATGTGCGATAAGGATCCAACTGTAAGCGTCCCAGGAACAAGGCCTTACAAGTTGGTATCAGAGCTAAAGTTTAAGTGAAATGGGTAAATTTTCGAAATAAACCTTAACTTAAACTAAGAATGGGACGAAAAGGGAATGGGATGCCAATCTGAGTACTTGCATGCCATCAGGTATTTTCGTAAGTTAATCGGTTTTATGTGCGCATGGTATGTGTTATGTGTTGTTTGTAGATTTAAATACTGATGTAGTCAGGACAGGTAATGCTTGGGGTATGAAAAGTAATGTAAGTGGCTAATCATAACTGGCCACTATAACTAGGGACTTACTATACTTGACATAAACTGAGTTGTTCCCTTGAATGACCGTATTGGTGTTTGAATCTTTTAGTGTGCGTGTGAATGGCCGGTGGTAGATCTTCGAGAGCTTCACGGGGTGGACGTCACGGTGCTGAATCGTGACCCAAGAGAGGGAGACCCAGAGTTGAAAAGGTGGTTCATGAGGAACCCGAGGCTCCACATCCGGAGGGTGGGGATGAAAGTGCAAACCTAAGGGCTTCGGTGAAAGAGGCGGTGGTTGAAGAAGTTCATTAGGTCATGCAGACGATCTTCCCGTATGTAGTGACCGAAGTTATCAAGGCTGTACGAGAAGGGGAATGAAAGGAGAGAAACAGGTCCTCGAGAGGACGGGAGCAACCGGATCCAGAAACGGTTCTAACTGATGATGAGGAGGAAGAAGAAGAGCCTATGCAAGAGGCGGCATGAGGCTGTAACTACGGGGCGTTTATGAGATGCAAGCCCCCTACTTTTTACGGTAACGACACTACTGCAGCTGCTCACCGGTGGGCGAGGGAAATGGAGGCTGTTCTTGATATCAGCAAGTATCGGGAGGACCAAAAAGTGAAGTTCGCTACCCACTCTTTTATGGACTCGACTTTGTGTTGGTGGGACAACATAGTCCAAGCTGAGGGTAGCCGGGTGATAGGAAGGGTGAGGTGGGAGGAGTTGAAGAAAATGGTGATTGAGGAATTCTGCCCTCATAGGGAGATGGATAACATAGAGAGAGAGTTCCTGCAGCTGGAGGCGGGAACCATGACACACCAACAGTACACCACCAAATTCAATGAAATGGCATGGCTCATGCAAGATCAGGTGACGCCTCTGTCTCGGAAGATCATGAGGTACATACAGAGCTTACCGGTGGATGTTCGCAGGCATATGATCGACGCCCGGCCAAGCACGTTTAGGTCGGCGATCAATTTGGCATGAAGGCTATATGATGAGCGGGAGGTGGTGGTGACTAAATCAAACAAGAAGGGTGGTGGTGATTGGAACAGGAATAGGAAAAGGGTTGGTCTGGGTGATGCCTCGACGGGTAACAAAAAGGCACGGGTGGATGACCGCCATGGGTCCACATCCAATGCGGGGTCAAGGAGGTGTGCCAAGTGTGGAATGGAGCATGCGGGTAAATGTAGGATGGGAGTGAACGTGTGCTTCAAATATGGGAAGACGAGGCACATCGCAAAGGATTTCCTTGCGGGCAAATGTTATAACTGTGGTGAAGAGGGTCACATGAGCAGGGACTGTAAGAAACTGAGGGCTAAGAGTTCCAGGGCGAAGAAGACGGGAGGTGAAGGACCGAGGGCGAGCACCATGACATTCACTATGACACATGAGGAAGCTAGGATGGACCCTGATGTCGTGTCCGGTACGTTTCTAGTGAACCAAACTTTAGCTTTTGTGTTATTTGATTCGGGTGCTAGTAAAAGTTTTATTTCTGCTGCTTTCTGTGCTAAGCTGCCTGTTAGTAGTAGACGTGTTGATGTGCCCTTTGATGGGTTTGATAGACCAAAATCAAAGTTGTTTAACCATTTTAAACATGAAAACGCAGCGGAT
>BJCM01271015.1:0-19330 GCA_018326385.1 Flaveria bidentis
ACTTTGAAGGCCAGCTGGATACAATTGACTAGACAACAAACAAAATCAAATGTAGAGTCAAAAGGCATATTGCCTTTTGACTAGTGACTATGACATGCCATAGCTCACATCCTAATATATTACAAAAAGGATAAAGTACATAAAATAGAAAGTTACATACTCAAGATCTCAATGTACAGTTACCAAAAGCATGGACCTTTTCACCAACTTATGAAAGTTGGTGACTTTACAGAGTTGCAACGGAAAGGGGTCCAGCTTTGTGAAAAGTACATCAGATAAAGCATGTGTTCAAAAGACTTCGGAAGAAATCTATCTTCAAGTGTTGGCTTTGGAAGACTTTGTCTTTGAAGCTTCAGAAGACTTCATCTTTGGCTTCGGAAGATATTGGTCTTGGCTTCAGAAGATTTCACACTTAGTGTATTTTCTAATGCTAGCGTGAAACTTCCAAAGCATTCTAGTTCAGTACACTTGTGCATGCATGCAGGAGAGACTTTAGGTGGTTGGGTTGCATCTGCCTTTACATTTAATCCTTACATTATATACTTTATAAGAATATAATTATTATTTTTTAAATTAGACTCATAAATGACAATTAAGTCTTTATAAATTTATAACTCTTTACTATATAAAGTATACAAAAAAATATTGTAGTGTATTTTCAATACCCTAATCTTTGATGACATTCCATCTTTCTGGATTTGTAGTGTATGTCCAGGATAAAATGGGTCTTCCTGATGCTAGAGGAGCTATTTGAATTAGAGTTGGTGTAGCATCCTCTATTTGCACATCCTCTGGATGTTCTGACTCATCCTGAGGTTTGGAGATGGATGTGTTGATACATATGTACCTAGTTTAGGAGCTTAATGTAAATGTCTGTCATGTATTACATATATGTAATGAATGAGTTGAATGAAATACAATATGTGATTGATTCTTATAATATTTAATGTTTCATTGTTTATTGTGTAATCAAGTTTATTGAACTAACTATATAGGTTTGAGGTTATTGTGCATAGTTCTTAGTCAATAATGATTGAGAAATATGTTCAAACTTAATCGTATGAAGTCTTCATGCGAATGGACCATGCTAATGGACCATACGCATGAATACATCATGCTAATGGACCAGTCGCACGACTGAACTAGGAGACTGGATCAGTCGCACGATTGAGGCATAAGATTGACTCTGTCGCACGACTGAACCTTCAGTCGTGCGTATGAATCAATCGTATAATTTAGTCGCACGACTGAACCATGCTAATGGTTCAGTCGTACGATTGAAAAATCCTAACCTATAAATACCACCTAATTTGTGGAAAAACGTAACACTTCAAGACTTTTGACACATATTCGTACCCTAGCTGTACAGAGACTCCAAAGAGCCTGTTCCAACTTCATAGTTCGCAGTTGATCTTGTTTTAATTGTTCTTAACGTTTCTTTAATCGTTAGATTGATCAGAACTGTGTTCTCACTGATTGGATCGTCAATCAAATAGGATTCTGCACTATTTGATTTGGTTTCACGCATTATTAGTTAGTACTCCGTACATACACGATCCTAACAAACTTACTCATCCGCATTTGTTCATTCGCATGAACTTACTCATCCGCATTTCCTTACTCATCCACATTTTCTTACTCATCCGCATTGACTTTCTCATTCATATTGACTTTCTCATCCGCATTTACTTTCTCATCCGCATTGACTTTCTCATCCGCATTGACTTACTCATCCGCATTAACTTTCTCATCCGCATTGACTTACTCATCCGCATTGACTTTCATCCGCATTTGTTAATGCTCATCCGCATTTGGAACACTTAAGCAGTTTTTCTAAACTTAGTCGTATGAAATACTGTTTGGGCGCATGAGCAGCCTAGGGCACACTTAACATCATAATTTGGTTCGCAAACACCATCTATCATGTTCTAAGCTTAAATCATGCATTCTAAGCCTTAGAAACACAACCATAACATCATCAAACATGAACATAGCCCAAAATCAAACCCCACCCATAACATACAAACATACATACATACGGGTATGAAACCCTAGTTTTATAAAAAGTTCATACATGCATTTTCAGCCCCAAAATTAGTTAAAACATGTAAAAGAGGGTTTCTAGAACTCACCTTAGCAGTCTTTTCGGGTAAGACTTCCTTCAAAGCCCGACTGCTACAAGTTCTCACCTAGAAACCCACTAAAAACACACAACCGAACACACACAACATACATAAGCACACAACCGAGGATGTAACCAGTTAAGATTATCTTAAACACACGAATTCTTACCTTGAATTCGATCTTTTCAGCTCTTGTTCTTCAAAATCCGAGAATTTCAGCTCTTCTTCGCTTTCTCTCTCTAAAATCCTAATTTGTGTGTGTAGAGATAATGATGGACGGCCATCACCCTTTTACACCCATTTTTCCAAACATTTTGTCCTTTTGGACACTTTTTACCCTTCAACTTGGGTAAAATATCTTTTCTTTCTTTTTCTTCACCTTATTCTTCTTTCTTTGTCTTTTATAAATAACCGGATGTTACAAATCTTGCTGACACCGAAAGGGACAAGTTGGGCAAGGTTCAACTGGTAAAACTCAAGCAAATGTAAACAAATGTGAGAAAGGGGAGACTTGGGTTGGAGATTTTAAAGATTCGAGTGTGTAAAAGGATGAACCTGGGAGGACAATCCCAATTGCTTTCCTTAGGTTTCGAAAGGGTGGGACGAAACTCAAGTGTGATTTTGAATCAAGAACAAAACGAAGTGAATTCAACCTCACTCATCTTACTCTTGCGCGAAAGCATGCCAAAACGATTAGCCATGAGGAAAATGTTGAAAGATAAGAGAAGAAATAACCTAGATCGAGAAAGGGACGAAACCGCTCGAAAGAAGTTGTAAAGAGGAAGAAGGAAAGATAGAGGGATAAAACCCAATTCCAAGGAAAGATAGGGGAAAGTGAGAGAAGATCCTTGCTTCAAATGTAAAAAGAAGGTTTCCCCAGGACTAACCTTGGGGGATTATAAATAAGGAAGTCCCATTCAAAGGTAAACACACTATTCAAGCCGTACATTAATTACCTTACTTATTAGAAAAAGTCTCTTATTCCTCGATTGATTCTCACGCCAGAGGTGGATCGCAAAAGGAATCCTCCTGCGGGGAACCTAACGATGTACTTTTTGTTTTCCTTCTTAACAGGTCAGTATCGACTCATACCTACCGTGTGATTCATTTTAACATGGACCAAACCCCATCCACCCTCACACAAAGCTTCTTGTTAACATTTAATAAAACCTTTTCTGAAAAATAATTTAAATTTCAAATGAATATCCACACGGCCATGCTAGAACCCATCATCATATATATGCCCATCAGATTCTTTTTTCTTTCTTTTTCTACGCACAATTGTCCCTTACCTTGATGTTAGCTAATTTGTTCATTTATATAAAATAGTATTTCTTAAAACTAAAAATATTCAGTGAATAAACTCTGATTACAAAAGGTTACAACAATTAACCAAATTCAACTCTAAATTCCCAGAAAACAAAGTAAAAGTTTTGGAACGATTTTTTTTAAAACATCTAGATTTTTTACAAGACTATAACACACAACCTTTTAATTCGAAATACACCATTTACCATCGGATTATGTTTAGATCAGAAATTAAACGAACTAGGCTAAAAAGTAAAAGAGTTAATTTAAAAGTTTAAAAGTTTTTAATTTTGTTCCCTAAGATTTCATTAAAATTATAATTTTCTTCAAAGTATTAAAAACATCAATTTAACTATAAAAGTTTCATATGTTGTTTCAGTTTTAGTTCAAAGGTTTTATTATCTTTTATTAATTCGAAATAATTAATAGAAGTTTTAGATTGAAATTAAAAAAATTATCAAATTATTAGAAATAAATTGTTATTTTTAATATTTTAAAGAAATATTTTTTTTAACAAATACTAAGGAGTAAAATTAATTTTAACTCAAAAGAAACAATCACTTTCTACTCTTTATTTCTTCATCCAAATGTAGGGACTATCTTATAAAGTATTTAAAACCTTGATGACCCTGACTCAATCTCGTGTATATATGGAAGCATAGATTAAGCAAGCATGCAGTAATGTCATATATATTGAACACAAAAGGGAAACTGTGTAAGCATCCTGAATACCATTCCGAAGCCCCATGCAAACTCTAGCTGTGTGTGAATGAATTGAATGTGTGTGTGTCTGTGTGTGAAAAGCCACCCAATGGATTAAAGTGAAGCCATCAAAGCTTTATCTTTACATATATGCATTCAGACTGTAGTCTTCAGAAGTCTGAAGCCAGATTACAGAAAGACTGCAAAAAGCCCATCTTTTCTCCATTAATGGTCCATTTCACGATCCCCAAGGTTACCACTTTCTTTATCCCCGGTCAAGATTTACCATGCATACATGATGAAACAACACGAATCAAGTTGACAAATGCAAAAGATTGCATATACAGTTAAACTCTTAGGGTAAAAGGGTCATTTTGTAGATAAGAGTCAAATCATACGACCACTATGGCTAATGTATAACCATCTTTTCTCTGATTTTTTTGCTCCAAAGATTGATTACTTCGTGGTGGATGTAAATGTTACGTCTGCCATTAAAATTTACAAATAAAGAGAAAATAGCATCGACATATGAACGTAAAAAACATATAATCAAAATAACCGTAAAAACCACGTTATCACAAGAATTATAAAAACCGTATAAAAATACTGATGGGGGGCGGTAACATAAATTCTTTGTGGATCATGTTTAAAGCAATAATTAAATTTACAGAGTGACCTATATATGTGCATATATTATTGGTTATGAACTAGAAAATTAATGTAACATTGCTTTTGAAATGTAATTAGTAACTAATAGAATTTTACAAGTAAAATGGAAGTATATAACTATCGTTTCTTAAACAAAGAATATGTATTGTAAATTGTAAATAGTAAAGAATTTTACAAGATGAATGAAAATAGATAACTATTTGGATCTAAAATTTCTCCTTAAAGTTAAGGGTTGAAGCTAATTTTGAAGTAATTTAATAGTGCTTAATTAAGAGGAAAGTAAATTTAATAGTGTGAAACCAGTTGCCCCGAAAAAAACTAACGAAGATCAAACCAACTAAAAAACCCTAATCAACATTAAAAAGAAAGATAAGCAAAGGCTTACAGTGTGTTCATGGTTAATAACTACATAAAGAAATAGAGAGATGATTTCGATCAAACAATCAGAAGTTACTCAAAAACGCTAACGAAAAACCAACAAAAGTTCTAATCATAAAGCTCCCATAACAAGTATTCATGGCGGACCACTAATAAATTCAGTACGGATCTTCATTCAGTACGGTGGCGGATGTAGCGGCGCTTGCCTTGCAGTTGGCGCCCAAATAACATCAGAAGGCAGGTGAGAGCTGTACATCGACATTGAATCCGCCGCAGTTGACGGAGGTTGGTGATGAACACCGCTATCTCCGCCAGCCGAAACTGCCGGAGGAGGAGACTGCTCACCTGCTCCGACTGACCCACTACCACCGCCGGAGTTGTCTTCGTCGGAAGGTAGTCGGTGATACAAAGGGTTATTAAACGACGCCGCTATGATGTAGACCGGTCCGGCGGACATGAGCTGTCCGGCGACGGCGCCACCCACTATCTGGCCCTGAGGACCTGCTAACGATATGGTGAACCCGTTCGCAAAAGGCACCACGGAGGAAGGCGACGGCAACACGGTGGCGGAGATGGAAAGAATATCGAAACGGCCGTGGAACGTGACGGTGCCACCAGAGGTGGTGGACGGCTGCCGGAGTGAGACGTTAGCAACGGTGCCGGAGCCGGTTAACACACAGAGGCCGGTGTTGCGTTTCCGGCAGTAGCGGGCGACGGCGTCGACGATATCGGTACCGGCGGGGAGTTCGAGGACGTATGGGGCCATAGAGGGGTCGGGTTCTCGGGTGATGACGATGGGTGGTTTGGGTTTGTTTTTGGATCCGGGTGGGCGGCCTCTGGGCCGTTTGACGACCTCAATGGAGGCTCCGTCGTTTGGGGTGGCGGACCCATCCCTTTTATTAGAAGGGGTGGGTGTGATACTGATCTCACGCGGGGGGCTGCGGCTGCGGCTGTCAGCCTCCTCTGACGTGTTGCTTAGTTGGAACTGATGGCTGGTGATGGCCAAGTGTTGTGGTGACTGGTGGTGCTGGTGGTGCTGGTGGTGCTGGTGGTGCTGGTGGAACTTTGAGAAGATATTGGTGGGAGGGTGGGGGTGAGGGTTTTTATCATCACGATATTCTCCTTTCATATTTGTTTTGTAAATTAAAGTAAGTAATGTATATTTTAGGAATATCTGATGTTTTATAAATGAGAAAGGGAGGGTAGTGTGTGTGAGAGAGAGAGAGAAAGACACACAGAGAGAGAAAGAGAAAAAAAAAAAAAAAAAAAAAAAAAAAGAAAAAAGAAAAAAAAAGAAGGTAGATCTAGACTCTAGAGAGAAGAGGGGGGCGGTGGGTGAGCTTGGAATTCAAGTAAAGATTGCGCCGCTGGTTGAAAGGTAAAGTGGGCCACAAGTGTGTGAAACGGAGAAATTAAACCAAGGCATGTCGATGCTTATCAAACCAAATTTAAGGACTAATAGATTTCTTTTTTACTTTTTTACTTTTTTATTTAACATCGTGGGTTTATTGGTGCAATGTTGTAGATTTTGTTTAACGCTATCTGTTTTTACTTTTAATACCTTCTTATCGTACATTTATAATAATTTAAATTCATATTATTTTATAAGAGATAAAACCAATACGTTAGTATATAATGCTAGAAAAGTAATGTTACATATACTATATATGATAAACGGTGATGACTACTTATTGAGGAAAATTTCGACATGTTATTTATTAGGGACAACACCCAGCTGTGAAACCTTACCATTGATCTCATATAGTGTTTTGGACTTGATGCTAGTTTTCTATTCACTTTATAGTTTCAGGTTTTCAAGTAATCATAATATCATTTGAAAGATTCTTTTAATAGCCATTCTTGTTAGAGTGGTATTCGGACGACATTTGGGAGATCTTTCACTATTGCCATCCGAGATATTTTACCTTTTAAAGACCATATTGTCCAACCTATTCTTCTTAGTTAAACATGTCCTCTCTCGATTATCCCCCATTGAGAATGAAGACTGATTCTCCCATGAGTTCTCCTTCCCATACCCATCTATCTCTGTTCTCATTTATCCCTACATGGATTATTATAGAAGAACATCTTTCCGCCATTCTTTCGCGATGTTTGGTCTCCTCTTCTATTGCCAATTCCAAACTAGATTATTTGCTTGTTTATGCACATCGCCCATCAAATATTGGTGATTTTTTAAAATGTTAAGTGACAATAACATAACTAGTGGCGGAGCTTAAATATTCTCGTAAAAGGGGCGGATGCGAAATTAATATATTTTAATAGGGGCAAACTCGATATTTTATATAAAAATTTACACTAATGAATCAAAAAATTACATTATCAGATTAAAATTTATCACTAAAAACGTAAAAAAAGAAAGGAGAGAGAAAATGAGAGGGGGAAAAGAGAAAAAAAATTATAATTAAAACAAAAAATGGTTAAGATAATAAAATAAAAGTAACCAACGAGAAATATGTGCCGCAGAGAGAAAATAAGTGGAATGGTTCAAACATACAACAAGAGGAGGAAATACAAATACAAAAGAGAAAAAGAAAAGAGTCGGCAACACAACTCGAATCCAAAACCTCAAGTATATAGAGGGAAAAATCTAAACATTTCGGTTGGATGGTTTTATTGGTTGCAAATTACAGCATAATTTTACTTTACCTGAGAAAAGTTAGAATGAAAAAAAGAAGAAGTTAAAACCTCATTGTACACCGACATTGGGATATAAGTTAAGAACGAGTAAAATTAATATGATTCGTTGTACGATAACAGTCATGTGTTAAGGGTATGCTTGTAAAATTCATAACTAATGTCAGACAATAATTCACTTAAGTAAATAAAAAAACATGTGTTAAGGGTATGCTTGTAAAATTCATAACCAATGTCAGACAATAATTCACTTAAGTAAATAAAAAAACATATTAAAAGAATACAATGTCTCGTACGTTGTCGGTCTGTGGCATAATAGTTTAAACACGATTATTTAAACGAGAGACATACTTGTCTCCATCAATTCGTACAATGACATTAATGTGTTTAATAGTATGTTGCGAAGCGTATAAAGCTTTGTTACGTTGCGACTTATTAATTTAATTATAGTAACCTAGGTGGATGTTTATTGGTGGCCGGAAAAAGCAATCGGTGGTTTTGGCAAGGCCGAGAAGGGTGGCGTTGTGGTGAAAGAGAGGATGGGAAGCGGTGTGATATGAGTCGAGTGGACCCCACTTTCATACATATATTATTTTTATAAGGAATTTTTTGAATTTCAGATTAAAATATATTATAAGAATATAACAGTCATTTATAAAAAAGTTATTACAAATCTTGCAATAAAAATATTTACAGAAAGTAACTATGTAGTGAACTTATGATTATAATAAGGATATACAAGTATACACACTATGAAATTGAAGACGACTTAGTTAGAATGATATTTATAATCAAATTCAATTATCACCTCCTTAATCTACTTTAGACACTATAATCTACACCTTAAAATGATTTATTGGTTACCTTACAAATAGAAATATTCCTCAACTATAAAATAGTTACTTTTTCTATTTGTTTATCATAGCTTATATAGATTTAGTTTAATGGTATTTGACTTTTACTAGTCAAATTCAAATGGAGAGGTTTGGATGAACATTTTATGGTGTTGTAGCAAGCATGTGAAGAGTTATGAGAATGACTTTATCCTTCGTCGTATGCAAGTGGCAAGGAATGGGAAAAAGGATAGGATAGGGTTCAAAGGATTGTATTTATTGAGGAGACAAATATTAAATAATGTCAAAATTGGAGGTTCAAATTTGTGGACCCAAAATCACATTTCAAACTTTTATCCATTTGTAATAATTGTTCCTCATCCTTTTAGTTCTATTTTATATCATAAACATCTAATTTATGAGTCACATAGTTTATTTGGTAAATATCATTTGAATGCTTTTAAAAGAATTGACAAGATTGTTTGTTTTTAGGGGTTTGTGGATTTATACATCATCTTCGGGTATTTAAACTGTTAAGTGTTTGCTACACGTTCAAATGAAATTTTAGTTTACACACCAAGTAGTACATGCAATATAAAACTTTAGTTTACATAACATGAGATGGAAACAATGTTTATGACAACAAAGTTAATTATAATGGTAAAAGTGAAAGTGATGGCGGTGATGATTGTATTGAAAAACTTGTCTTATAATAGATTCCAATATGCAATTATTAACCATCTATACATGCATTTTATACACTTATGTACTTACAACTTTTAAATAGAGAAAATTCATCTTTCCATGAAAGATGTCTTTCTTAAAAATTCAAGAATAACAAAACCAAGATTCTATTTCTTTGATTTTAATGTTAAATTTGTGTACTTGAGAAGTTTTTAAGACACTTTATCTGTTTTTTATTTATTTGATTTGTCAACCAAACAGTATATATGGATTTTTTTCAACATAATTCAATAAATTTTATGAGAAAAGAGCCATTTAGTCTCCTGGCTTTGTTTAACTTTGATTCTTCTATGATTTGAATGTTTATAATCACCGAAAGGTCACTTTCGTTGATTTATATCACTTCATGCTGTTTTAATTTCCATGTAAAATACGAAACTTTGAACCTCAAAGAATTTCAAACGAAACAAACTTAAATCCGGACCATGATGGAACATTTTCTTTCTAATAGATATTTACATATTGTGATAGAAATTACAAAATGCATATACTTTTTTGAAATAAAAATATCATTATTTTCTAGTAGAAGACCTCATTTTTATCTGTCCTTTGCTAAGGTCAAGTTATACTAAAAAGGATATACGATAAAACCTAATAATCAATATAAAATTTTCATACAAATGGTTAAGATCAGATTAAAACTATAAAAGTTGGAGGAAATAGGAATGATATTTTAGTCATTACAATCATTTTTTATAAAATTCCCAGCTGTTTTAAACGTTAAAAAATTTACGTCTACCAGCTAATTGTGTCTGCGAACACATTATTATGTGTTTAATGCTACTTATTTGTATTTTTGCACACTATTGCATTTTTAAAACCAATAAGATATTTAAACAAAATAATAAAATAACACCGCTAGACTATCAACTCCTAAAACACAATAACAAGTAATAAAAAATTATGTAATTAAAAGAAATTGCCAAAATAACATAAAAAAAGATAAAACACAAATACGAATGAATAATTTTTAATCATGTTTAGTTCCATTTTGATTTCTTCTTCGATGAAACATAAAATAGTTGAACCTTTTATTCTTTTTATGTGCTTATCCATATTGGGTGTTTTGTGGCCCATAAACGATATTGGTAGGTACCACTTTTGTCATATTTTTATTGGTTATCGATGATCTTATTGTTGTTTTTCCCCTCGTACTCCAGTTCATGAAATTTAACACCATTTATACGTTTACGTGCGTATAAAGGGTAACATGAGCATTAAAACGGAGTTAACAATTTACATTTAGTTTATCAATTGTTTTGTTTTATGGTTTAAATATCGTATACGATTTATGATTTTGATCTTATCTTATTGCTAACACAATATTGTTTAAAAATTATAAGTATTAAAAAGAAGACTAAACTTCGATTTTGCTCGTTGATTTGGTCCAAGTAACGGTTTTCATACAAAGGTTTCCATATATTGATTTGGCTTATTGTGGTTTTCAATTTGTCTAAGGTAACACCAACCAATTAACACCGTTAAAATTTTGTATTAAAAACAATAGTATTTTGGTCTTCTTTATATAAAAGAACTACTCTAATATATCAAAAGGGTATTTTAGTCCTTATCATCTTCCACATAATCATTGTCTAACCCACATCATCATCATCTAACCTACATCATCATCATGATCATCAACATCATGATCATCATCATCATGATGATGATGATCATCATCATCTTCCATAAGCATCCTTCACCACAATAAAACCATTACCACCCACCTCAAACACACACCAACACCATCAACATCCGTCACTACCATCATAATCACCACCACTACCATCACAATCACCACCACCACCACCACCCACCTTTGAAACCAAGAAAATTAGATTTAAGTCACAACCACCATCGCACCACCACTATCACCATCATAACACCATCGGACTTCCTTAATCATTGATTTATCACCACTCTAGAACAATAAACACCACTACTACATCTACATCACCTCCGATCAAAGCCTAAATCTGAGTAGTATTCCGAGCCCTTGGTGATGAATTGAGTTTTAAAAGGTTGGCCTTACAGGTTTCAAGACCTTTATCCTTCCAACAAACACAAACCACCTTACCTCGCCACTACCATAATTGAACCACCTTCATGAATCTAAATCTAGGGTTTCAATGTGATGATGGATTATCATATTTGGTTAATATCTTGGGTTAGAATTGAGGTCTACTATGTAGTAGAAGAGGGTAGGGTAGTGGATGTCTTGTGGTAGTGTAGGGAGGTGGTGTGGTGGTGGATGACCAGAGGTGTTGTAGGGAGGCGATGGACCGAAGGTGGTATAAATGGTGGTGGTGCGAGATGGATGTTGAAAAGGAAGGGGGATGGGTTGGGTTTTAATTGTTTTACAAAATTAATAAAGAAAATTATTAAAATAGTCCCTTTAAGTTGAATAAATTACATTATTAGTACTTATATATAAAATGACTAAAATACCCTTTGATTTAATAGATTTATTTAAAGGTGTTAGTTGGATGGTGTTAACTAAGACAAATGAAAAACTACAGGGAGCAAAATTATGTTTTTGAAATCTTTGGATGATAACTGTTATTTGGACCAAACCACATGGTGCAAAAGCGAAGTTAATTTTAAAAGGAATTGTTGAATTATTCAACCTTTAAGTAAAGAAAATGGTTGAATATAGTTAAAGTTTAACGAATATTCCAAGTAAATTGGCATTCTAACTAATTTGTTTGTGCTTGTAGGGTCATCTTAAATGGTCCAATAAAATCTAGTATGTGAAAGTGAATGTTTCTAATACATAGAGGAGATAGTTCCCTTATACATAAATTTTAACACATTAAAAGAACTATACTAGCTTTTGGTGGAGACTTTCAACGAGGAAGAATAAGTGGTGAAGGAATAGTGACAAATTCTTAGCTTCAACAAACTCAACTATTGTGAATAGTTAAAGTTCAATATATTGAGTGTGTCATAAATCTATGATAAGAAATATTCTACTCAATTCACAAATACCAATTCTTATATTTTGAAACCAGGATTTCAAATTATTTACGAATGGGGTTTGTCTTGAATATACCTAGGAAGAATAATACTTATGTTCAAACCTAAATTCTATCTAACCAATTGAAGAAAATCCTTACTTTAAAAAGTATCATTTGATGAGTCATAATTGTGGCATAACTTATAGGATATAAAACTTTCAAAAACATAAACAAATTGGTCTAAGGTAACCACGTGATTAGAATACCTCAGAAAGAATTCGACTCGGTTGACCATTATTCAACATGTATTAAAGGGATGAAACTTAAAACTTCCCATAAGCTTAAGATTATTATTGGATCAGTTGGTTAATTTAACAAGAACTTCTTCTTTGATCAATAGTTAACGCATGTGGAATTTAAGTTAACTACTTACTGTTAGGACCATATACGTACGGAGTACTAACTAATAATATGTGAAACCAGATCAAATAGTGCGGAATCCTATTTGATTGGCAATCCAATCAGTGAGAACACAGTTCCAATCAATCTAACGATTAAAGAAAACATTAAGAATGATTAGAACAAAGTCAACTGCGAACTATGAAGTTGGAACAGGCTTTCTGGAGTCTCTGGACGGCTAGGGTACGAATATGTGTCAAAAGTCTTGAAGTGTTACGTTTTTTCACGAATTAGGTGGTATTTATAGGTTAGGGTTTTTCAATCATACGACTGAACCATTAGCATGGTTCAGTCGTGCGACTAAATCATGCGATTGATTCATACGCACGACTAAAGGTTCTGTCGTGCGACTGAGTCAATCTTATGTCTCAATCGTGAGATTGATCCAGTCTCTTGGTTCAGTCGTGCGACTGGTCCATTAGCATGATGTATTCATGCGTATGGTCCATTAGCATGGTCCATTCGCATGAAGACTTCATACGATTAAATTTGAACACGTTTCTCAATTATTATTGACTAAGAACTATGCACAATAACCTCAAACCTATATAGTTAGTTCAATATACTTTATTACACAATAAAGAATGAAACATTAAACATTATAAGCATCAATCACATATTGTATTTTATTCAACTCATTCATTACACATATGTAAGACATGACAGACATTTATATTAAGCTCCTAAACTAGGTACATATGTATCAACAAACTCCCCCTTGGACCTAGTTTACATTAACGTCTAACATTCTTCATTAGCTCCTCAAATCTCTTGTATTTCTCCTCTCTAGTAACTCCTGCATGTGTTTCAAATGCAAAACAGAGTCATATAATGTTCTGGAACTGGAGGGCTTATACAATATCTTGCGTGTCATAGAATAGTGGCCACTTGTATAATGTATAGACATCTTCTGCAGACAAGTTTGTTAGCCACAAAGGGTCAAATACCCGGATAGTTTCCATTTTTCCTGCTTGATTTAGCATTATGACCGCTTCACCTGTTCTCCAATCATAATACCACCATTTGAAGTATGGGGTGAAGTCCTGTGGCATTTCCCGTAAGGGAATCTTGGACATTGTGCGCGGGGAACTCCACTTCAGCACCACTTTAGGCTTTTCAGAAATAGGATCCACTTCAGACCTATGAATGTACCTCTTCGGTTGTTGAGGTCTGAAGTTCACCCATCTGGTGTGGTATTCTTTCTTTATAGCAGCCTCAAACCAGCCTGACATTTTTCACGAATCAACATATAGCAGATTTAAGCTTGCCAGCTGGTTGAGCTCAAAACCTAGGAGAGTCTTCAGATCATGTGGATATCTGAAGTACACTATTCCCTTCTCCTTCTTAGCAACATAAACGTTAGGATCCTCAAAATACGCCCATGCAATAATCTTGCTAGACACCTTTAGATGTTTCTTGACCTTGTAGAGCTTGGTGTAGGCTTTTTGCTTTTGAGTTGTGCGTTGGGCTCGTATCACAGCAAAACAAGTTGCCCATTTAGCCTTCTTTATATCAACTTTAGCGTCCGAGGCTTGGGCATGGCTTTCATTCTTCTCTGTTTCCTTTTCTATCTTATCCAGTTTGTCGAATGTAGTACTTTCGAGAGTGTCACCCAAGTCGGGGATCACATTGCCTTCTCAGTCAGTGTACTCTGGATAGTGTTTAGTTGTTACATCTTCAATCTCTATTTCATCTATGTCATTTAGCTCGCCATCACTCATAATATCAACCTTTGGAGCGTCTTTGACGAGCTTGTCTGGATTCAATTTGAACACTTCAGCTAGTTGCTCGTCAGCTAGATCGTGAATGATTTCTCCTTCTTCGGGAGTGTAGCTCACCGTCCGTCTGACAATCCCTTGCAAATCAAGAATCATGGTGAATTGAGACTTGATTTGTTGTAGGGGAGCAACATCATATTCATCTTGTTGTGATGTTTGATCTGCTTGATTTAAACATTTAACAACTCAATCATTAGTAATTAATCAAGACATTCAAACATTAGATAAAGATATATAAACATTAATTTCATAATTGCAATACAAGATTCAAGTACAAAAGTGTTCTAAATAAAAAATATTTAATCTTTACTTTGATCCTTATCTGTTAGTTCTACAACAGCAAGGGCTGAGGATGATGCTCCTTGGTCTTGTGCTCTCTTGGTCCTCCTTTCTTGACCTTGAGCAGAGGCTGATACAACAACATCACCTTCTTCATCATCATCATCACCTTTCTTCTTTCCCCTTGATCCTTCATCATCACTGTCATCTCCTTCATCAAACTCATCATCATCACCATCATCTTCATCATCATCATCATCTTCACCTTCCTAGATCTTTAGAGGCTCATCTTTTGATCCTTTTAGTCTGAGCATGATCTGCTTGTTCTTGGCCTCCAACTCCTCAATCCTCTTAACTGATTGATCATTCTACACCTGAAGTTGAGTAATCTATTGTGCTTGAGTAGCATTGAGCTCCACAAGCTGACTTACCTGTGTAGCTCTTTGATCATCAGCAGCTAACAGCTTTAGCACCATCCGGTTTAGTGCGACTAGCTGTTCCTCTACCCCAATGAAGGGTAGAGTGGGTTGAGGGACCTGCTTGGTGGCTGGTGTTGGTAGTGATGGATGTGGTGAATATTGATGGTGGGATAGGAGTGGATGGTGAAGGGGTGGCTGTAGTAGTGGTGGTTGGGAGTGTGGTAGTGATGGTGGGTGGTGTGGTAGTAGTGGTTGGGGGTGTGGTAGTGGTGGTAGAGGGTGTGGTAGTGGTGGTGGTTGGTAGAAGTGGTGGATGTGGTGGTGATCAAAGTAATCCTTCTTCGCTTGCTCTTCATCCCATGGGGCTGAGCCATCCTCTTCTTCCTTGATCCCTTAGAGGAGGATGCTCCCCTTGGCTGATGGGATGGTCCGGGATGTAATATGGATCAGTATCAGCGGTAACAACATCCTCGGACTCACCATTGCGTCCACCAACCGCCCTGAGCCCTCTCTTAGTGGCCACGACCTGGCTTCCTACCGTCCGTACCAGAGGCTCCTCGTCTGACTCTTCCTCCTTATCAGTTAGAAAGTCTTGGTTGAATCCAACAGTCTCAGCTCCACCCTGGGTGGATGGTGGAGATGGAATATCTATGGCAGTGGCCCCAGATTGGGTGGGAATCACCACTGTCATCATCATCGTCGCCGGTGGGTAGAACAATTGGCTTAGAATCCGAGTCACTGTCGTCATGACGCCACTTCCTCCTAGCGAGCGCCACATAATCCTCTCGAGCCAGATGCCCAAACAATCTCCTAACAGGTGGCTTTACCTGCTTTCCCCTGTACACCTTCATCCTATCTAGAGTGGTGTCATCCATCACCTCTAGCATCACTGCTTCATCCTTCTCCTTGGGCAGTAAGGGGAGCTTCTCATCTATGATCATCACCAAAACCTTGGATACATGCAGAAGCTCTCCTTACCCTTGGCCTTAAGGTTCTCGATCATGTACGTGAAGATCATGTTAGAGAAGCTGAAGGGGTGATTAAGCACCAGTGCCACGTAGGCATTCTGGATTTTGTCAGAAAGATAGTTAAATCCACCCTTCCGTGAAGCAATGCACTTGAGAATGATGTGTGCTAAGTACTTGAATTGGGGACACAAGTTGCTTTTGTTAAGCACACATGCGTTGATGTCCCTAGTTTATTTCATCCTCACAAAACATCCCCTTACAGTTAGAGGATGTAACCTGGTTGGGTGGGCAGCATCATCACCCAGGTCTAGTACTCGTCGAATATCTGCTGCCGTCACCTCAATCTCTTCCCCAAAAATGGTACTCCGAATGCAGTAGGGCTCAGTAGATCTGTCAACAGATGCACCCTCCCAGAAAGCCTGCTGTAATGACCGGTAGGGTGTGCATGGAGCAGATATGGCTCTGTAGATCCTAGATCACCTCAGAAATGCAATAATACCCAAAAAATTAGCAGCATTCCTAGTGGTGGCATCCAAGTGAGCACAAATGTTGTGCTTGGTGTTGATGATCCACCTATCTGCCATGATTCTATAACACAAGACACATAAACATGGGATTTGTCCATAACAGAAACTGTTGAGAATTTAAACTGTTCTGAAATTAGTCAGGTTCAATCGTGCGATTGAACCATACGACTGAGTTCAGCCGGGCGATAGAGCATGCGGCTGAGTTCAATTGAGCGACTGAGCATGCGGCTGAGTTCAATCGGGCGACTGAGTATGCGGCTAAGTTCAATCGAGCGACTGAGCATGCGACTGAGTTCAATCGGGTGAGTCAACATGCGGCTAATTTCAATCAGGCGATTCAGCCTGCGGTTGCGTTCATTCAGGCGATTGAGCTCATACGCCTTGTTCATTCAGCCAATTGAGTCATTCGCTCAGCTCATCGTGCGATTGAAGTTCATTGTGAGTGTCTAGTCACATAACTCTCTGTTCGACAATCTAACCCCGAATCTAGGTCAAAACTTGATGAGAAACGTTGTGTTTAGACTCTTTAGATTCGTAGTGACCCTAACTATCACTCTATATCCTTCATTTTAACCATTAATCATATTTACGTGGTCTATTTTGAAGTTTTTACAGATTTTATGATTTTAGTCAAATTGGGTCCGCTAGGGTTTGATTACACAACGCATTTTGTGCGATTTTGATCACTAATTACCTGTATAACATGAGAGTACATGTTAGTAACACAATCTTAGTGTGAAATCAACTAAATCAAATTTTGGCAGAGTGATGTTGCTGTCGTGCGATTTGGGAGCGATTGAAGAGTGGTGAGAATGTGCGACCAACTTTAATCCTATTTATACTGATTTTATCTTCAGTCGGGCGATTGGACCTATTCGCACAATTCCTTCGGGCGACTGGGGCTCAGTCATGCGACTGGCTCAGTCGGTCACGTTCAATCGTGCGACTGGGTTTTATTCGTGCGACTGGGTTTCTGTCGTGCGACTGACTCAGTCAGTCACATTCATTCGTGCGATTGGTTCATTCTTGTGATCCAATCGTATAGATTGACCCATGCTTATGGTCCAATCGTACGTTTGGTCCATACATGTGGTTCGTTCGTGCGATTGGGCTCATACGTATGATCCAATCGTGCGACTGGTCCATACTTATGGTCCAGTCGTGTGAATGGCTCATACTTATGAGTTTGACCTTATGACCTTTCAAAAACTCACCCTTTTAACTATAGATAAAATGTTATGAGCGATGATCATCTCAGACAAGATCCTTTTAATTTGAAAAACCTATTGATAACCTTAGACATGATCCTTTTAACTTAATAAAACCCGATTGGTCACCTCAGACGTGACCCCTTTTAAGTGAGTGTTTCATAGATTGAATAAAACCACTAGAAATTAAAAACAAAATTAAGAAATATTTTTGTATTTTTTATTTGAGATGGATTTTAAACCTATTAGATTAATTCTAATCGATTTTACTTCCGGGACAGCACAACTTCAATTCAAGTTTATCATTTCGGGTACAATTCATTATGGAATCATACAGGTATACCAGAATCATTTGGGACATTTTTATAAACTATTTTAATGCTAGATTCTTGTTTTCACAGAGAGTCAATAGCAATTTTAGGAAATCATACTAGAGCCACAAGATGCACACAATGATTTTGACTTTCAAGAACTATAGCTCATGATGATTGTCAGTATACTTGTCCTCTTAAATCCATACACAGATTTTTGTCACACATTGGTGATAATTTAATATTTATATATTTCAACAAGTATTTGTGGATCCCGCACTTATATGGTAATCAATGTTCCCCAGGAGATTTTTGAGCGGTCTACGGGTATGTTACAAGAAGAAACTATTCTAAGAGCATTCAAAGAAATGTCAAGCCTCAGGTCAGTGCCATCGCACAGTAGAGAGGCGCAAACAAAAATGAATTATAGAATATTTAGGTTACGCTTAACCTCAGGTCAGTGCCACCGCACAACAGAGAGGCACACAACCTATCTTCTTGTTTGAGCATTTATATTCTTTTTGCATATCTCGCACCAACAACATAAGTTATTAGCTTGATTGCGTTTTGCATTTTTCATGTGCTTTGCTCATATTTTATGGTCGACCGCACACATATGTGGCGTTTATTTTGCTCTTCACCCCTTATTGGAATAGTGTTGATTGTGTTAACCAAGGGTAAGATGGGAACCCACAGCAAGTTAAACAACTTAGTTTGCAATTGAAACCACCAATAAGGTCTACTCATCTATTGTGTTGAATCTACTGACACATCATATAATGAACTAGCAGCCTCTAGGTCTACTTTCTTGTTGGATCAAGAAGAAGGCTAATGCAACCAAAGCTATGTCAGTTAAGTTATTTTTGGTGCTGCATGCAAAGGCTTTCGAAGCTTAACATGGAACTTCCGAAGGTTGTAGAGTTCTTCTGAAGACAAAGGGAAAGACCAACTTCCGAAGACAAAACTCTACTTCCGAAGACAAGTGCATACTTCCGAAGTTCAAGACTTAGAA